>PVIR01002916.1:0-94419 GCA_004026965.1 Petromus typicus | reverse complement strand
CTGGTGCCACACCTAAAAGATGGCGCCGGCTTCCTTTCTCTTTCCTCCTGATGGCGTGCGCTCCCTCTGCCACATGACTCCTTGCGGGGTACTAGGCTGACTCAAGCATAGTTTGGTTGCTGCGCGGACCAATGGTAGGCCACTACACCTGATCCCCTGATTGGCGGAAGAGATGCATATAAGGCGTTGCGTGGGCTGGAGAAGGAGAGAGAGACTCCATTATGCTGTAAAGGGTTCCTGAATAAACCGCTTGAAGAAGAGTTCCGGGTCGCATCTTTCTTGCTGGTCGAGAGGGACGCGACAACCATTAGGATCTATTCCATGTGTCCAATGCTATACAGCAAAGGAGGCCAAAATGTAACAGTTTAAAAACCACTGAAGCATTTACTTTGCTCATGGACATGTGTTTCAGGAACAGTAAGCCTCTGCTCCCCTCAGCATCACCTGGCAGTTCAGTGGCTGGGGCCGGACCCGTGATGTCTGATTCTTGTGGCCCGGTACATGTAAGGAAGCTGGACCTCTTGTGAATGAGGGCTCAGGACCCCTGATGCCTGTGTCCTGAGAGAGATTGAGCAACAGCTTCCCATGATCAATCACATGCATCATGTATGCCTTACTCTGAGGAGAAGCAGTTACACTCCCCTGCCCAGGTTCAGGAGTAGAAGACACAGACTCTTGGTTCTTTGGAGGAAGTGTAAGAGTATGTGGGACAGGAGATATGTCTGGGTGAGTTTGTGTTCAGAAAGTGCAATCTCTACCTATCTGTCTTCTGCAAAAATCCCTGCAAGCAAACCCCTCAGTACCTAACTCAGATATGCCTCCTTCATAAAGCCTCCCCAGTTCCTACAGGGAGTCCCTCCTCCCTGGGGCTGCTCCTGACCCTCTACTTCTGTCACTCCATACACTAAAATCAGGTTATTTATTTGTCCCCTAGATACTGCGAGTGGTATGGTTGTCAAGGTCTGGGATGGTATCTCCATATCCCTTGCTTTTAGCTTTGGCTGACTTGCTTCAAGCTTACTTAAGGCAAGTGGTGTGGTCCGACCAGCTAGACCACAGTTTCTCACACACCTGGACCATGTGCATCAGGATGCTCAAGAGCTTGTGCAAAAGCCGACACCTGGCCTCCACACTCCCAGAAGTGGGCCTGAGATTTTTCATTCTAATGAGGCTCCAGGATGATTCCAGGGGTTGTTGCCTTTGCCTCCTAGAGCGCCTGGCACCTCGTTCATATAATACCCATTGAGAACTTGAATGTGTGAGTGAATATTTTCAGACAGAACCAGGCATGTGGGAGCCAGTTACTGTGATGTCCAGCTTGCTCCCCAGTCACATGCACAGATGTCCCTCTGTGTTAGCCCCAGGTGGGACTTCTGCTCAGTTTCCTCCTGGGTTGACTGTCCCCCAGAGAAGGTGGCTGGGACATGAGAAGGGAGTGAATATTTGCAGTGGCGAAGCTGCTGCACTATCTCCCCCCTTCCACCTCCTCATCTCCCCGCCCCCACGCATCCTGTCACCTCGCAGATCAGAACTGTTTTGGAAGCCACATTTGCTAGTTTGACATTTCAGAATAGCATCTAGGAGGCTAAAGATAGCGAGGTTACTGGGGAGGAGGAGCATGTTGCCTAATGACACAGAACGCATCAGGTCTTCCCCACATTGGTCTGAACGGATGCTTTCCCTCTAACGGGGAGAGGAAACACTGTGGATAGATGAGGAAGAGAAGACCGAACTGAGAGCCAGCGTGTGAAAGCTCAGTTTGAGTTCAGAGGACAGTGGAAGAGCAGTTCGTGTCAGAGGTAGCAACTGAGGAACTGTTTTCTCAAGTTGTCTAGGACAGGAAGCTTGCTGTGGGACCACCCGATTTCCAGACTGTGTGGACGCCATTCACCCCTGTCGGGGCTTTGATTTCTTTCTTTCTTTTTTTTTTTTTTTTTTTGAGACAGGGTCTCGCTTTGTAGTTCAGGCTGGCCCTGAGCTCAGCCTCAAACTCACATCACAGCAATCCTCCTGCCTCTGCCTCCCAAGTGCTGGGATTATAGGCGTGAGCCACCACGCTTGGCACTGTGGTATGAGGTGCTGATTGCTGCTGGGCATGAGTCTCCACACCCAGTATTGTATGTGGTTACTGGGGAATCGAACCCAGGCCCTTATGCTTGTAAGACAGGCGCTGGAACCACTGAGTTAATTTCCCAGCCCTGGGCTTTGATTTCTAAGAGGACAAACTTAGCACACAGCAAAGCCCGCTGCTTTTCTGACCAAGTCCTGTCATCTTCCTCTGTGTAGGGAGACGAGGGCATTCCCACCTGCCTGCCCTATGTGGAGTCCATTCTGCCAGTTCTGGAGGAGATGCAGCCACTGCTGGGACCCAGAGGGGAGGAAGGCTAGGCCGTGACTCAGCAGCCCAGCCGTGTGCTGACCTTTCTCCTGCCCCAGATAGCTGGTGAAAGGGCTTTCCCTGCTCCTACCCAACAGCCCGAGACAGGCAGCCCAAGTCACAAGGGGCTGGCTGAATGTCAGGGTTGAAGTAAGTCCCTCTGTGCCACCTACTCTGAATGTGGCCACAGCTGCTCTGAAGGGAAATCTGGCAGGGAGGTGGCCGGGGCACCTGTGGGTAGATGCTGGTCATCCTGGAGAGGGGGAGAGCAGGAGGCTCCCCAGCACCCAAGCTCTGTAATCAGCTGCTGGAGGCCACCTGGCTTCCCAGCAGAATGGTTAGGAGCAGGGAGAGGACACACTATAGCAGCCCCATTCAGGGGAGACTTCTGCACAGAGGGCTCCAAACTTGGGGCCAGGAACCTAGCTCACCTCCAGCTGAGCCCCACACTGGGGAGTTCAAGTGTGTGCGGGGGGACCCCCTTCTAATGATAGGCCAGGCCTTGTGGTCAGGATCCTGAGGAAATAAGAGAAACTCAGCCATTGGACACAATGGGAAGTTTATCAGGACAGTGTGCAGCAGGCCAGGAGAGAAGGCTGTGCTGCTGCAGAGACACAGGGGCCGAGTCGGCCAGTCTGTGCCAGGCTGCAAGGGAAGGTGCCCCATGCTGGTGCCTGACAGAGCAGGCACAGGTGGCCTGGAGCCACAGAGGCAGAAGCAGGAGGCCAGCATGGGGAGGTTGGAGGGGACAAGGCCGTTCCTGGGAAACACAAGGGATGAGAAGGTCAGGTCTGACATCTACCCAGGAAGCCACTGGAGAATCCACAGTGTGACTCATCTGTAATTACCGATCTGGCCCCAGGTGAGGTTCCTGCTGGCCACCATAAGGAGCCTGTGACTGGGGTGATGGTGACGGCTCTCTAGGTGAGGTGAGAGGAGGCTGAAGCTGGGTGAGAGGTGAAATAAACATGTTGCATGGCTCTTATCTTCAGGGTGAAAACTATTTTAATTGAAAAAGATTTTCTCCTAGAATTCATCCCAGTCTTACTGAGAACGAGGGCTGAGACCCCAGTGATGTTTGTTCCTCCCTCCTGAGTGCAAAGCCTCCTGCACAGGGAAGGGGCAGGGGGCGTTGAGGAACACTGGGTCCATCTGCACATCAATCTCCCAAGGTTCCAGAGACATCTGGATGTGGAAAGGCATGTGCCTGCTAGCTGGAGCCAGCGACCAGCAAGGGGGCTGGCAATACACATGAGAGGTAACATTTCCTTCCTCCAGGGAGATGCAGCAGGTTACTACCCTCCCGGCAGGGGCACAGCAGAGCAGGGTGGGGGCTGGTGACGGGCAACAGTCTGGCCACAAGTGCCTGCTGAGTGACTTCCCCGTGCCAGCGGAGTTCCTGGAAATAGCCACGGTAAGTCAGGAGGGGAGAGTCAGCTCCCTGACTTTTCCAGGGGCTGGATCTGTAGGAAAAGGACATTCTAGTTGAAATTTTAGTGATGGTAAATGCTTTGCTTGTACTGGCCTCACAGCACTCTCAAGAGGTGGAAGACAGCTTCTTTTCTTACCCTGTGTGACACAGTGACAGACACCCCAGGTCCACAGCTGTCCCTAGGAGGGAGCTAGAGATCCTGAGCCTCACAGACCTGGGTTCAAATCTTGACTGTATCCTTGAGATTGTGGGATTATAGGCCTTGTTTCACCTTTCTCTGTAAAACGGAGACTGGAGACCGTTTACCTCTTTTGAAAGAATCTATAAATATTAAATGAGAAGATAATGTCTAGCACTATGTTCAGTAAGACTAGTTTCCTCATCCATTTCTTATTCATGCCCGTATTCTATCAAGGGAATAGCCAACACCAAAAAACCAAAGCGATACCTGGTGCACTGTGGATCTGAAAGAAATGTTAATCACCCTTTTCTTTCTTTAAAAGCACCAAGTTGAGCTAGTGCTATCTGTTCCCCAGGCCTCTGTGCAGACTCCGCTTTGCCAGAGCTATGACAGTCCCCTGAAAGACGCACCACTTGTAAAGAGCCACCACACCATCTCACACCTACATGGTGTTGCTCACAATGTGAAGGAGTTCACAGCTTCCCTGAGGCTCATCCGTGGACTTTCACTCTGAGACATGCTAGGGTACCTGTGTGACATATTCTGCCTTCTGTCATACTGTAGTTCTCCATTTACCCATTTCATTGAGAGATAAAATTTCCTTGCTAGATAAAAACTTTCCATTTTTTTTTCTTTTCAAGTCTATATTCCATGTTGAGACTGAAGGGTGATATTAAACAGTACATGTTAATAGAATGCCTAGGTGGATGGATGAGTGGGTAGATAGTGATAGATAGATGGGCTGGCGGATGAGTGGAGGACGTGGATAAGTTAGATGCTGAGTGGAAAGGTGAACCGATGAGGGGTGGACAGGTGGGTAATTTGGGTGGGCTGTTTGGATTGGTGAATGGACAGATGGATGGGGAAGATTAAGGAGATCCGCTCAGTCAAGCAGCAGAAAGGTGAATAAGTGTTGGTGTAGGGCTAAGAGGCTGAGAGGACTTGGAACCCTGGCTGAAGACCTCCGATGTAACTCAGGAGAAAATCTGGTATCTGCAAAGGTCAACAACAGCGAGCCAGTAGAGGAAGCAACATTGTTGCAGGGGAGATCTGAGGCCAGGTCCAGGCAGGGCAGGGAGAGGGGAATGTGAGTCAGAAGCCAAATAGGAAACTGGTCAGGAGACAGGGGAACTCCTGGCCACCAAAACAGCCCTGCTACCAATGGAAAGCAGAAGCCGGGAGACCCGCTGCTAAGGAAAAGTAGAGACTACACAGGATGGGGCGGGGCGGGGCAGAAGGGAGAGGCCGAGGAGAGCCCCGGAATGCGCAGCCTGTGGGATTCTCTGAGTCATTCTTTCAACAATACTTTGTTGAGCCTCTCCAGGGTTGTTTTAGGAACCAAAGATACTCTCCAGCCCTTGCTGCTAGATAAGAAAGAGGAAAACATTAATAAAAGGAGAAACTCACGGTATGCCCGCTACACGTGTGATACTCTCCTAAGTGTCCCGTGTGGTCCTTCTTCACAAGAGCAGTCGTTACCATTATGCATCATGGGTAAGGAAAGTGAGGCGGGGGTCGGGGTGGGGTTAGTAACATCCCCAAGAACCGCGACCCAGAAGTGCTAGAGCCAGGATTAGAAGCCGGTTTCCCCAAGCCTCTGTCTCTGGCCTGTCCCGGTCCCTGAGTCTCCCCAGAGCCCCCGGGGAGACAGTGGCTGCCTCTGGCTGGGAGGGTCTAAGGGGGAGACTGAAGTCCAGTCTAGGGCAAACTGAAAGACCAGGGAGTAACCCCCGGCAAAGGCACAGGCTCCTGAGAAGCACGCAGCAGTGAGGTTTGGGACAGCAGCGTTCCGGGCTGGGCCTCTGAGCAGCGCTGGGAGCCCCAGGAGGGAGACGAGCTGTAAAACGCACGAGAGTTTTCTCTTACTGTGTAAGAGGAGTTGCGGTGTTCAACATGCTTTTTGTCTCTTTCAATCATCCCGAGTAGCCTCCAGAAAGAAAGCAATCAGGTGTTAGGACTGTTCAGGAGTGCAGCAAAAGAAAGCATGAAGGTGTTAAGTGGCTGGTCTGAGGCTGCACCACCAACTGGAGCAGAGGCCCAGCTGGACTCAGTCTGTCCCTTGCTAGTAACCGGCACTATCGGGACTGCACACTATCGGGACTGAGTACGGTGGTGCAGAGGCAAGAATCAGTGAGTTATTGGTGCTTTGGACCATGTAGGTAATGCTGAGGGAGTCCAGTCCGCAAAGGGTTGAATCTGAAGGTGGCTAGAAGAATTGCGAAGGGCAGAGGGCTTCACTGCAGAACCTCTGCGGGCAGGGCGAAGGCAGTAGCACCGTCCAGAGAAGAGAACCCCAAGTCCAGAGGTACCAGCTTGCTTCCCTCATGCAGCCTCGAGGTGCGAGGCCTTGGGCTCAAACGCAGCTCCCTCTGCAGCCAACCGCACAGCCTCCATAGGGATCCTGAGGTCACAGCCAGTAGCTACCGGCTTTTCCCAGCCCTGATCTGTGGAGCTGTCAGTGTGTGGCACCATTTTGCTTTTATCAGTGTGCCATGGAACAGACCCCATTTTGAAACAGAGAAGGTAGAAACTCAAAAGCTGGGACGTCCTACCATCGCCACCCCATCCTGGAGACCCTGTCCAGTCCTTCCACCTATGTCTCCTTGCATTTTAAATGTGACTACTGGAACATGGGAATTCTTATACACATTTGCATCATTGACAGCGGACAGCAACCCTGGCTAAAGGCACTAGGAGCTCGATACGTGTCCGGGTGTCCGGGCATTTTCCTGGTGTAGTTTCTCAGAAGTGAAAGTCAGTAGGTCCCAGGGTCTCGGGGCTGGGCTGCCCCTCAGCGCTCTGCCCACTGAGGGCAGTTTAAATTATAGGTCTCCCCAGGAAACACACTACAGCTCTGTAGCGGTCAGACAGGGACAGGCTTTAACCAGCCTTTGACCTTCCAGAAGAAAAAGTCTTTTAGCAATCAAACGTAGGGGAGAAGAGACAAGAGGAAGTGCCGGAGCAGGGGACAGGGGTCTGGGAGGGCTGGGGACCTGTCTTGCCCTGGCTCCCTCCGGCCAAGACAAATGGGCTATGGAGGATCTGAGGGGGAAATGAAAGGAGAATTGTCCTGTGTGGAGAAAGAAATGGAGCAGAGAGGAACTGGAGGGAGAGGATGACAGGATGGGGGGCAGGGCACAGGCTGCAAGCTGAGGGTGGGGTGTGTGTGTGTCACAGCAGCCCTGGGGACTTCCCTGAGATGGAGTGAAGTCTCCCAGGAGCCCTAGCCTTTCAGTCTTGACCTCCCCAGGTCTGATCAGCTGGGACCACTCACTGAGAGACTTCAGGCAGGGGAGCCTGGGCCTGTGCTCCTGGGACCTGGCTTCTCCCCAGAAGTCGGCTCTGCCTGCAGAGCTCTTTGCTTTCTCCAAACTGGGCGAGATGGCACAGGCCTGTAATCTTAGCACTCTGAGAGGCTGAGGCAGGAGTATCCCAAGTTCAAACTCAGCCTGAACAATTTAGCAAGACCCTGTCTCAAAAAATGTAAAAGGTAGTGAGGGTAGTAAGGATATAGCTCAGTGCCAAGACCCTGCTTCAGTCCTCAGTATCACATCATCACCTCAACAGCAAAAATAGAAGTTATTTGGGCCCCTCCACAAGATTTCTGATTCCCTGGGTTTAGGGTGAGATCCAGACTATTATATCTGCCTGTACCCAGGTGAGGCTGACTCATACTGGCTGGGAGCTCCCGGCCTGGACGTCACAGTTTTCCTCCTCGATATCTCTGCGGGATCAGATGGGGCTGGGTCAAGGAGGTGTGCACTGCAGGAAGGGGTGAAGGCCCTTTCTCTGGGAAGCCGAGATTGGAGAGGACCCTGTGCTCAGCCGAACCTGTCCCCAGCCCTGCAGCCACTGTTTAAACCTGGGCAGCCAGAGTGAGCCTGAAGAGGCCACGCTGAGTTGAAGAGGTCAGAGAGCCAGCTGGGCAGCCATTGGCAAGGGTCTGGTTTTCACCCTATAACTTCTCAATTTTTCTTTACTTTTTAAGAGCCTTGTGCCTCTTTTGTTTCCAAAATGTGACTCAAAAACAGCTGTAACCATCCGCTGGTTCATAGCCCAAGCTGTGCATTAAGAAAAACACATTGCTCAGTAAGTCCATAGACCCCAACATTTCGGACTCTGGCCTAGCTGAGTCTTCAGGGCCTCTCAGACCTTCAGGCCAAAAGGTAGTGGTTCATCTACCTGCAACAGCCTGTCCTGTCCTTCCATCCATGCCTTCCTTGGCTCTGGGTTCCGGGGTGGACCTGAGGCAGAGGCATCCCAGCCTTGCAAAGCTGTACTGAGCAAGCCAAATACAGAGCCTCTCCTGGAAGTTAATTGTCTAGGGCCACAAGGACACTGTCAAAAGAAACAGGTGAGTTTACTTTTAATAATGGGTTTGATTTAACCCAGGGGCTCCCAAAACAGCAACTCAGCACACAATCAATATTTTAAAAAGTGAGACTTTGATATGATTTTGAAACCAGCAAGTAGACTAACCATACTTCAGGTGTTCCATGGCTGCCCACTGCTTAGACAGCCCTAATTGTAATCCTGGTCTCCCTCTCCTGCTGCTGGAGGCAGAAACCCAGGGTCTCTGCACTGAGGTGTATCCTAGCCCCTTTTCCTTTTGAAAGAGATTCCTGCCAAGTCCCCAAATTGCTCAGATTAGGCTCAAACTTTAGATCTTCCTGCCTCAGCCTCCTGCATGCTTAGATTATAGGCTTATGGCAGCATGTCTGATGCTTTCCTGTCTTAACTTAGCAGGGTCCTCTTGTTTCCAGCTGGAAGTGACCCTTCTTTCAGGATGTCTTCATTTGTCTCCACTTGCCTCTCAGGCTTGTGAGAATTAAATGAGTTAAATCGCGAAGAGTAGCTGGAATTGTGGGCTATTGCTTTAACATAAACAGTTTGTCAACGACAGTGTCAGGATGATCCTTCATGTTTTTCTCCCCTGTTCTTAGAACTGCAGGAGGAACAAGGACTCTGCTGCTCATCTGCTCCAGGGTTCTAGACTTAGACTCTTAGGCCTGGCACAAATCAATGTATAGTCAGCATCAAAACATTACATAAAAGAGAGGGAAGCAAGTCTTTGGGTGGCAATTAGCTGTTCTAATTCTGCAGTCGCCACGAGTTGAAATCATAATCCTGGAAGGCAGTGATATCAGACTCCGTATTTACAGATGTCTAGACAATGGTCCGAAAGAGATGAAATCTGGCCTCAAAATGAGATGGAACCAGGACAGTCTGGTGGGAAGGGCACCAATTTTGAATTCGGAAAGACCTGGCTCTGAAGTCCTGTCATCTCACATACAGCTTGTGCAATTTGGGAGAAGTTACTGAACTTTTCCTTGCTTCTGTCTGTCCACTTACAAAGCGGACATTATCTACCTGCATGGTCACTCTGCCAGTGGTGAGAACATGAGCTCTAATCTCAGTTTACTGCCCTCAGGGAGGCTGCTCATCCCTTCTGGACCTCCAGCCCCACTGTACCTACAGGTACGTGCTTTTAATATTTAATAAGACACATCCTACACACATCAAGATTTGAAATATGTAGATGCCCATGTTAATGTCTATACTTAAAGTTCCATTCTTGGAATTCTTTCTTCCTCCTCTTTTTCCTCCTCAAAGGCAAGAGGATGTCTGAAGCCAGCCACTAGCCATCATCTTGCCTGGTGGATGCAGTGTAACAGGTTCACGTTTTCCTAAGACCTTTGGGCAGAGCTACAACACCTGCATGCTTTAGTCTCTCAATCTTCCCTCTTCCAAAAAATCCTCTCTTGTGCCATGTCAGTTTGGAGCACTTTCTTCTCTCTCCAGCTCTTCTAGATTACTTTCCAGCTTGCTCGAGGGCACCCAGAGGACTCACTCCTGGCTGCTGCACATGCTCTTAGCTTCAGGGTTCTGCTACCATCTTTTCTCTGGGTCTTAAATGTCTGTCGGTGCCTTTTTCTCAGTAGGCACCCAACAGTGTTATGGTTTCGGGTCTTGTTCTTCTGAACCTCGATCATTTACATTCATCCAGAGAACCCCCAGATGGTGGGTAAGTGTGGCCTAGGTGTGTGCGTGGACACATGGTACACCAGTGAACATTTCTGTGGTCTTCCGAGGCCCCAAGGAATGAGTGACCGATGTGTATGGTGAGGACCTGCCATGGAAGCAGGCCAGTTGCTTGTTTGGAAATGAAACTGAACCTTCCCAGAAGCTTCATCTGCTGCTGTCTTATGAGCTCTGGGGAAGAAGCAGAGGTGACGTTAGACTGTGTCTTGATGTCCCCTCAAGGCCTCTTTCAGTCACAGGTGAGCCTCTGCAGAGTTGGCTGGATCTAGCGAGTGTCACAATAGATTCATCACACAGTACGAGGCTCCCGGCACCAGGATGAAGGGTATGGATGCTGCCTCCCCTAAGTGGTCTGGACCAAGTTAGAGGGGTGGGAAGCAGCTTTCTGCCGTCATCTGCCTGCAAATGAACTGTTTCTCCTGTCCAACATCAGGCTGCCCTGGAGCCAGCCGACTATGTGCTGAAACCTTCACAGAATGTGGGCTCACTAAACCTTTCCTCCTTTAACTTTGGGTGTTGGGTATTTTGTCTCAGGGAAGGGAGAGAGAAGTCACTCAGACAGCTGACAAGGTGCCCTCTTCAGCACTGTGTCAGAGACTCCCATCTCTGTGGATGCAAGAAGATCCCGATTGCAGGGGCTGAGTCACAGGAATGACTGGAATAGTTGTTTAGATCATAATGAATTCTCAGAACCTTTCCAAGCCAACCAGCAGGCACAGGCTCTCTCTCTTTATCCTAAGTGCTTTCCAGCTTGGTGACTGTGCAGAAAGGATGAAGCCAGACATGGGCTCCCGGAGGTGGAGGGGGTGGAGCAACATGGGGCACACAAAGTGTCACCATTCTCATTACTAGCCTTGCAGGCTGGCTTTAGAGCTGTGTGTGTCAGCAGGAAGGTGTGAAGAAAGCCTGATTCGGTGGGGGTAAGCTCCAGGGGCATAAGCCGGGGCCCTGGCACCTTAGGATGTCATTGGATCACCAGTTGCCCTGGGGCCTCCACCCCCAAATTATCCTCACTGAAATGTCAATAGAGGTCTGTGTACCTTGGATGAAAGAAGCTTTCTGAGCTTCAGCCCCAGAAAAAGTGCATGCAGAGGAGGGAGGTGGGCTCTGAGGGGCGCTGTGGGTGCAAGGGTCTGTGGATTGCAACTTGGAGGCTGCGAGCCTAATGTCCAGCGTCTCCCCTAAATGCACGTCTGCACGACAGGTCTGTGGGACCCGTCTGGTAACACCTTCAATGTATCTGTTTAATTCAAAGCCTATGAATTGTTTCCTTCCAAAGACCTCATCCTTCTAAAAACTCATTCTCCCCTTCCTCTGAGAAGGCCACAGACCCAACGCCATGTCAATTATGTCGGTCTTGCTCTAGAGCAATGGTTCAGGCCACCAGAAGATTTCAACGCACAGTATTGGGCACCAGCCCTAGAGTTTCTGGGGTGAAGCCTGGGAGTACACATTCCCAAAGAGTACCAGGAGCTGCTGATTCTGCCTATTTAGGGAACACTTTGAGAAGCACTGCTCTAAGGCGATATTCTTGAATGTAATTTTAGACTTGGGAATCTGTTAAGAAGCTTTGCCCTCACTTCCTGGAGAAACAATACACGCATCCTCGAAAAGGCATACAAACTCACTTACAATTTCAGGGTTCACCGGACTTACAGAAAATTCAGACATGAATTTCTAGGTTAAAAAATAATTTCCTGGGATCTAGTGAAAAGCAGAATGCACAAGTGGAAGGAAGATTTAGAAGGTACAGAAGAAGGTATAGTAAAGAAAATTTTCTCACTAAAAACAGGAATTTGACAGAAAATTGAAAGCCGGACTCCAGAGTTTTAATTCCCATCTCTGACCATTTCTAGCCCTGCTTTAGTTTTCTCCTCAGTGGATAAAAACTGATTTTTTAAAAAAAGACCTAGTTAAAGAGCTGTGTAAGGACTGCATATGTGCAAGTATGTAACACAGGGCACATACTACATAGTTATGTAACACAAGGCACATACTACATAGTTGTGTAACACAGGGCATGGCACATACTACATGCAGTAACTGTTCCCAGGTACTTCCACTCAGGTGATTTCTATTCATTCAGCCTCCTGATCTAACGCAAACGTTATGTTTCCAGTCTTGATATCTACGGTCCTGGCTGAGGTTCTAACTTTGCTTCATCTGCCACACTGCCATATTTCCCAACTGTTCTTTGGTTTGATTTCCTCTCCTCCCAACACATCTCCAAATAAGATCCATGGTGTGTATCAGTCCATTTTCTGTCACTATAACAAAATCTTTGAGTCTGGGAACATCATAAAGAAAAATTTCGTTTAGTTCACGTTTCAGGAGGTTCAAGAGTGTGGCACTTCCGAAACCTATCCAGCCAGTCACACCTCTACTTAGACTCATGCAGAGACTGTCCCTGTCATGAGACAGGATGTCTGAGCTTTGAGTCTGAGATAGGATCAGATATGCTTTATTCTAATGCCACCCACTCCCAAAGTTCACCACCCTCCTTCTTCCCCTTTTCTCTCTTCTGCTCCACAAGACATAATTCCAGGCATACTGTACTTTTCACATTCCCTGACCTTAAAACAAAACTTACTGTGCTCTAGATGCCTTCTTACACTCTCTGTGGCAGACTTCCAGAGAATAATCTTCAAGACCTGGCAGGAGAGCCTTCTCTGTACTGTCCTCCACATCCAGGTGGAGCCAGTCTCTCCCTTCTTTGTGACCCCCCCATACCTTGCACTATCTGCTGCTTCTAACACTTCAGTGCATGTGTACACTCAGAATTTCAGGGCAGACATTCAAAACTATTCCCAGTATCTACTTTTGCTATCTGTAGGACAAGCCCACTTGCCTGAGTTCCTGCAGGAATGTTCCTGGGTAAAAATTAAGCTCCACCCATATTTTTCCATGTACAGATGTGAAGGTCAAAGGAGAGTGCCTTTTTTAAAAATTAATTTTATTGTGAAATAGGTACAATTTATATACATATCATGATTATAGGCAACACTGACAATCTGTACCAGTGTATGACGTGACTTAATTCTCATTTTTTCCCATTCCCCTACCCATCCCACAAGCCCCACCCCTATATACATAATCTTTGTTTTCATCACAGTTTTTTCTTTACCCTTATTTCCTACCCATGCCCACATTTCCCTCTGAATATTTTCTGTTTTACAATATCTAACATACATTCTAGAACTCATTTATATTTTCAGTTTCTCATTTCAGAGAAAAGATACAGTATTTACATGATCTGTGACCTATTTATTTCACCTATGAGTATGTCCCAAAGGTACATCCATGTGACTATGAATGACTTAAACTTGTCATTCTTTATGGCAGAATGATATTCCATTTTATAGAAAAACCACATCTTCCTTATTCAGTTGATGGACATTTGGGTTGTTTCCAATATTTAGTTATCACAAACTGAGCTGCTATAGACATGGGTACGCACATATCGCTGTGAATCTTTTAATTCTTTTATGTATATCCCTAGCAGGGGAATTACAGAATTAAATGGGTCCTCTGGTCCTAGTTTTTTGAGGAATCTCCACAGTGATCTCCACAGTGGCTGTAGTAGTCTACATTCCCACCAACAACGGAGAAGGGTTCCTTTCTGATGTTGAGATTTCTTACTGGCAAGTACTGCTGTGAGGCATGAAGTTTCCCTGCATCATAAAGTGGTAATCAGCCAACAGCTTTATGATTGTCAGGAATCCATTTTAGCAGCAGCCAAAACAGATCTCCAATGCTAGATTTCTGACTCCTATACTGTAAGTATACAGTATGTTACAGATTCTAGAATCTAAAACTCGGTAATTATCTAGTTTTGGGCTTTGTGACTGGCTGCTTCCTTGGTGGAGCGGAGGTAATTCCTCTCTGGAAGCCATCTTGGAATCTACAGTCTACTTCTCTGGCCCTTGGAATGATTTCATAAGTACCCAATCCCCTGATTAAAATCCTGTCTGCCTGAAATGCATGGAATGACTCTCATTTCTTGAGCACTGAACAATAGCACCTATCTCACCCTGTGGTAAATTATGAGTAGACTAAAACCAAGCCTCATTCATCTTGGTATCCTTAGCATCCCAAAAATGGTCAAGAGAAGATTCTGGAAAATGAGTCCACAAACAAGAGCGTGGACCCACCAACCAGGGTTGGGAAAGAGTCTATTCTCTGTTTACCAAGATTTTAAAGCCTGTAACTACTCTCAGACTAGCCAGAAAACAAACATACATGTGCCTCTGGCAACAACACACAACCAGGGACCAATAAAGACTGGGATGGCAATGTCTGATCCCACTCCCCACAGGATCGGAGTATTGCCCTGGCCAAAACCCCACAGCCCCCAAGAGACCATTAAGAAAGCAGAAAGGATGACAGAAAAGACTGCACTTGCCCCAGAGCTGCCCTATGGATGTGTCTGAGTAAACTGTAGGAAAAAGAAAGAAGCTTAGCAGTGGCCTCGGCTTGGCCTCCAGTCTACACACAGCAAGGTCAGAGACCAGGGCTGCTGCCCAGGGTGGGGAGAATAGAGAAATGACTCATGGGAAAACTAGAAAGCATAGGTCTGGCCATGGGCTGTGGGAACCTTGTAGACTTACGGTGAGGTTCCAGATCTGTTGCTGATCTCTGTGAGATCTAAGACAGACTCTCAAAATTCCATGATGATCCTAACCTCATTTTCAAAACTTCATTATACCTCTTATTGTGAAGACTGAAGAAGACAGAGACAAACCCACCTGGCACAAGGTGGGTGCAGGAGGGTAGTCAAGGAGAACTCTCTTCTCTGGATATCCCTTAAAGCCTTATCCAGTATTCTTTCTACTGCAGGCACTTGACTCTACACAGTACTTGCTTTAGTGTTTTGCATTGTTTTCTCATGATTCTATCTGAAGGGAAGGCACTGAGGGTTCTCTGAAGGGTGATTTCTCAATCTACTCATTTGTCTGCACTTGCCCAGAGGCTTGGGCAGGAAGAAGGGTGATTCCCGGAAGTGCTCTAAGTGCAGAGAGGATGGGAGGTAGGAGGGAGCTGTTCCAGGAAGGGTGCTTCTGCCAGCTGGGGAGAGTGGAGAGCTTGGCCTTGCTGCCTGTGTAATCATGTTGTCTGTGCTCATCAGCGGGCTATTAGCATTTGAGCCTAAGCCAGTCTTTCTGTGGCATCCTGCAGGACTCTGAGTTTAAAGCAATTTCTCCTTCCACATGCCCTTGTTACAAATTTCTCAAAGAAAGACTAGAAGGCTTCCACTTTCTGTCTTATGTATCTCACTGGGCTCTACAGCACGATATTGTTATCCAAGCCTTAAAACCCTGGGAAGATGACACAGTCCCTTTAAGGGCCAATGACAATCCATGGACGTCTTCTGTAGAGCCAGCAGTTGGGTTTACTCAGGTGGGTAGAACGAGGGAAGATCATGACATATATGGAAGGCGTGAAAGAGCAGCAGCCCTGTAGAGACAGGGACAATGAGACTCGTAGGCCTTTGGGAGAACGTGCCGACACAGCCTCCGCACCTGCTTAGGAATGGAGTCTGGGTCAGGAATAAACCTGCCAAGAAGGGCACTGACTGTGGCTGAAGCTTTTGCAGCTCATACAAACTGGGCACGAAGTAGTTAAGCCCTTAAATCTGAGCTTCTGCAGACATGGGGAACATTTGATGCTGCCACCCAGGAAGCACGTCCCACAGTGTTGGATGAGCCTTTTTTCAGGTTGAGCTTTGTCTGGAATCAGCTCTTTCCTTGTCAGAAAGTCGGAGTAACAGCCCTGGCCCTGCTCTCCTGCTCCCAGTTCCCTCACCAAGAGCAGGACGAGGCAGCTCAGGTGTGCGGGGACTCGTAGAGTGCAGGGCAGAGACCAGACAGTTACCACCATGGGCGTGTGCACAGTGGAGGAAAGCAATTCTTCCAAACCCCGCTGATGGCCATCTGTGCCTTAGTCCCTGGGGACAGGGTGACAAGCATTTCTCTATTACTGCCATGAAGCATAGCCCACATGGAAGAGCCATTGTTTGGTTTATCTGAGAAGGATACAAACAAGGAGGAACTCAGAAAGGAATGAGGGCAGTGCATAAGCAAGAGGACAAAGAGGAGAAGCCACTGAGCCAGAGGGCTCTGGACCAGGGGTGAGGGGCAAATACAGCTGAGGTGTGATGTTACCGGATGTGTCCAGTGTGTTTGTGGAGGAAAATCCTCATGTGCAAGCTCTCTGTGAATGTACAGAAAGGAAAAGGAAAAAGCAAATCACAACTGAGGTGCGGTTCCAGATATTATTTCCCCTGACTGTCTGGCATTAAGGTGAATCCTAGCAATAATTATAATCAAAATTCTTATAAGTCACTCCTCTGAGGACATTGACTTACCTGGATTGTTATCATTGGGTGCCACTTATTTAATGAGTGCTTCAGTACATCTCACAGATACACTATGAGGTAAGGTCAGCAGGTCTAGACAAATGAACTGAGGGTTATTTACTGAGTTCCCCAATGCAACATCACTTTTTATGTAACAGCGATAGAATTTAAGTCCAAACACACCTGCCCATTTCCAAACATGTACTCTTCACTAAAGCACATGTACCTCTGTATTCTGTGTTCCAGTGTGTGCTGTGTCTTCCCTGAGAAAAGGAAGCCACTCCAGAGGGAAGAATTAGGAATAATAATAATAATAATAATAATATAATGAAACAACTAAAAATAAAAAGAAAAAATGTTTGAGCACACACTTCAACAAAGAAGAAATTTAAGTGGCATGTAAGCACATAACACACTTGGCTTTGCTGTTTGGTAGGAAAACACCAGTTAAAGCCACAGTGAGATGCCTCCACATAGACTAGAAAGTCTGACATTAAAAGGACCCATCCTGCAAGCATCAGCAAGACACAGAGCAAGGGGAGCTCTCAAACATCACCTGTGGGGACAGGACACAGAGCAACCACTTTGGAAAACTGCGAGGCAGTTTCCTAAATTGTTAAAGATAAACCCACCTTACAACCCAGCCATGGCACGGTAAAGACTTGCTTAAATCAACATGCCCACCCAAATACAAGAGGTGGGGGGATAGACAGCAGCTATGCTTGTATGCTGTTACACAGGAATGTATACTGCCACACAGAGGAACATCCATACAATGTAATCATATAAATGAAAAGTAGCAAAATATTGATCTACTCAGATGGATGCATCAGAATAATGGTGTAAATAAGGCAGATAATAAAGTTCACAAACCATATGATTCCAACACATACAGTTCTCAAAAATGCAAGTTGGTTCAGAAAAGAGATTAGTCCCCTGTGAATAGAGGTAAAACTGGGAAAAGAATGGATTAAAAAAGACACAAGGAAAATCAGAGTGGATTTGCCTTGACTGAATTGCCATGATATTTTCACAGGTAGAAATACATATCCAAACTCATCAGTATTTCCTAGTTGTTGTATGTCAGAAAATTATAACTGTAAGCTGGTGAGAAGATTAATAGGTAGAAGAAAAAGCAAGCAAACTCTAACATTAAGTCACATGAAAATAAATACAATGTGACTGTTACGGGATCAAGGCATGAATTCAAATATTAGTTCCAATTTCAGCCAGCCACTTTCCTACCTACTTTAAATGCAGGAATAATCGTATCCACCTCAGAGGATGCTGAGACATCCTTTTAGGCCAGTCCTGGCACAGAGTAAGGATTCAATAAGTTCCTCCTATTATTATTACATCAATTTCATGTTATCTAAAGTCATGCCTTTCTGAGTAAGAGGACACTAAGAACTCTGTTTAATGGATAAATCCAGATCCAAACCAGGAGATTTCCAAACTTAGATTTTCTGATAAACGCAGCTCCCTCTTCTTGCACACAGCTGACAGTGACATCTGGAGATGGCTTAGCCTGTGCACCAAGACCCACTCAACTCTCCGGTACAGAACAGATGGTGCCAGGACCAGGGAAGCAAAGGTAAGGAGATTCCTGTGGACAGTGTGGAGGGAGTAGGCTCCAGGATGTCTGCGCTCCCAGCCAATCAGCTGGCAGCCTAGGCCCAACCCCCAGGAGGCTCCGCCCTCTGGAGGACTCCAAGCCCCATGAAGAACTGAGAACTGTGCTCTAGGAGAGGTGCCACTGGGGTAGTTTGTTCTTGTGTTAAGGGTTGGTGTTATATATATGTATATATATATATGTATGTATGTATATATACATATATATACATACATATATGTATATATACACATATGTATATGTATATATACATACATATAAATACATACATATATACATATATGTATATATACACATATGTATATGTATATATACATATATATATACATATATATGTGTATATATATAGTGTGTGTTTGTGTAAACCTTTCTTTTGTAACAGTGGTATTTATTTTTTTTATTTATGGCTTGTTTGTTGTTTTATTTTGTTTTATCTATGAGACAGGCTCTTTTCTCTGGGTAGTTGAGGCTGGCCGGGAACTTGTGGCAATCCTCCTGCCTCAGCCTCCTATGTGCTGCGATTACAGGCATGCACTCCCATGCCTGGCACCAAGTTTTTCATGCCAACCTTGGGAACTCTGTGCCTTCTAACTCTTAGTTTATTAGCTTTTGCCTCTGAATTTGAACAACAACCTGGGACAGTGAGGCAATCTTTCCAACCATGCAACTCCTTCCATGCATTGTCATCCCTCCCTGCGTGGTTCTGAATATCTCAGACAGGAAAGTCACAGCAGAATCCCTCAGAGGGAGCAGAACATCAAGGTCGCTGGTTCTTTCGAACCCACATGATCCTGCACGGGGTGCTAACTTTCAGGCTGGAGTATATGTGTATGTTTTCTTTTTAATTCAGAGGTGGAGTCTTTTAAGTCACTAAGTTTCCCAAGCTAAACTCAAACTTGCAGTCCCTTTGCCTCAGCCTCCTAGAGTACTGTGGCTCCAAGCAGGTTCCACTACACCAGTCAAGGTTATATTCTTAAGGCACTTGATTACCTGATTCATCAGGTTTAAATTTTTAAACTATAGGTAGAAAGAAATTAATTCTTTTACCAGCCCTATAAACCAGTCCAGATGTTCTCTGTTTGTTACCAGATTGGCCCAAATCTATTTCCTGAAGAAAGAGCCAAGTGCAATATTATTTTAACATTTTTCTACCAGGTCACCTAAAGTTACTAGTTTGTGAACAATGCTCTGAATTCTAGTAGATGACCCATAATCCTTTAATCACTTGATGTTCTGCTTCCTATAAAGCACAGCTAATATCCAGCCCCATAGTCCTCCCACTCCCTAGCCTGTTCTGAGCCAGCCAGTTTACACAGGAGTCTGTCAGTTGGAACCCTGGAAGCTGATTTTGGTAGCATCCCCCTCCCTGAGCATTCTGTCAGAATGCTGTTGCTTGGCAACAACACTCATCTCAAATAAGATTAGGCAAAGGGGTACTTGTTGGAAGGATTTGGGAGACCTGATGTAACTGAAGAAGTAAGGTTTTAGACCTCCAAGGGCACTGACTTAGCTGGCTTTCTCTAAACTAGAATAGAGTTTGCCCAATGTCAAAGGAATGGAAGAAGAAATTGCAGTGAGGACAAGAATGCCACTTGGCTCGATGACGCCTGACACCAGCATGCAGCATCTCAGGGAGAGGCATCTGATATCTCTGGAGTTGTTTTCCAGCCCCTGGATGCTCAGAACTTCCCCTCTCCATCCTCCACATGATGTATAGGGAACGATCCCCATAAGCCAAGTCCGTATTCTGTGATCTCCTGGCCAAAGCGAATGGTCACAGCCCTGAACTCAGACCAGAATATGGCCAATCACATCTGTTCTGCAAGAAACTTGAACTGGGCTTGACAGTCAATCTCTTTCTTGGCCGTTGAATTTCTCATATAGAATTGCAGATAGTGATGGAGGCTATTCTTCAGAGAGAAAGAGAGGAGGGATAGGGAAAGACACAGAAGAGCAGCAGACATTAGTGGGAAACTGGTTTCTAAATGAGACTGGGACCCACACTCTGGGCCATGGCCAGGCTCCCTTGGCTCTCTGTGTTTAAGTTCTGTGAGACACCCTTTATTTCTATAATGATTCCCCTCATTGTTATAACTAGTTCTAGTTCTTTTCTGATGTTTCAACCACCAAATACTTTCCACTACCAAAATATGAAGACTGAGTAATGCGGAAGTAAACAGATTTGTCTGTTGTCTTAGAAAATACAAGGGTCCAGCTCAAAAATAAAATAAATAAGCACGCGCTTTGGAGCTACATTGTATTTCAAGTCCTGGTACTACCGTTTGTTCATGATCTGATTTTGTCAACCTGTTTCATGCTGTGCACTCACAAATATTTATTGGACACCTACTGTGTGTCAAACACTGTTGTGCCCACCAAGGATAAAGGAATAAGAAAGACACTGTCTTTACTCTTGAGGGTTTTCATACTTTTCCATACTAACAAACTTTATTTGTTAAATGAGGACAAAAATGTCTTGTATTCAGTTGTTCATGAAGACTAAATTAATGATTCGTGAAAAATATCTGTCAGTTGTGTATATTGAATAAATCTTAATTTTCTTCCTTCTTTGTTTTTCCTGTGCATTATTAGATGCTGGGGGAAAACAAAACGCTGGCTTCAATGGAATTCTAAAATTAGCCTGGCTACTAACTAGCTATTAACTAATTATACCTCACTAGACTGGATCTTAATTTCTCCCATAATAAAATAATAATATTCTACTAAAAAATTTTAAGATGCCTTTTGTTTGGATGGGATTCTTTACTTCTCACAATGAGTCCCTGATATGGTACACTGTAGAAGGGTGGGTCTGCTCCAATTGTGCATGGATTTTAAAGCAGTCTCATAGCTGAGCTCTGTCACGGAATGACTATGTCTTTTAGCACTGTGTTAAAACCCATGCTTTTTGCTTCTATCCTACCACTTTTTGAGGCAGACAGACCCATTTTTACTTTGTATGAAGAAACTAAACTTCAGAGAAGTGAATTTAGCTAATGGAGCCAAGCTAGTCAGAGGCAAAGATGGTCTGGACACCCACACCTGATTCTAAAAGCCCCAATCTTTACCCTCTCTGCTACTGGGTAACAGCTTGTCCCACTGAGCTTATATAGTGATCAGTACCTCTGTCATCAATGAGTGACTCCTGAAAGGTGCACACAGGGGAAGACAGAGTCCGTAGCCTGTCCCCACCTTGTCACCAGGGCTTCTCCCTTCATACCCACACTTGCTGCCCCCGCCCCCGTGTCTGTGGGTGGGTCTATGTGATTGATGGGAAGCCAGACATCAACGTTCAGTAAAGATGTGTTTTTCAAACTGAACATCTGCTGTTCATTTGGCTGGGAGTTTAGCAAGCATTTCCATTGGCTGTGGTGGTCAGACCTAGAGGAAATAACTAGGTGGTCATGGCAACCAGCATCCCAGGCACCCTACACTGACACCAAGGAGCAGGCCCCTAATGGAGAGTCCAAACACCTGCTATCTTCAATGCCTCAACCTCTGTCCTCAGCGAGACCTCTGCTTCTTCAAGACTAGTTCTCAACAGGAGGATGAAATTTTCAATTCCACATGAAAAGATATGAGTCCTGAGATCCGGACGATATCTGAAGAGGACACACCGAGACTACAAGTTTCACTACACAAAGCAGGACTAAAGAAGCAGGGGCCCGATCCTGTGTGCCTGGACCTGTGCTCTCAAATGCTGGTTCAACTGACCCTCACGGCTTCTTCATTAGAGGGGAAGACACCACGGCTTGGAAGGCAACAGGGCTTGCCGGTGATCACAACGCTACACAGGGGAGGGTCCGATTCTAAACGTCACCCTGTGCCCACATCAGGTGCCATCGCTCCTTTCCTGGGAACACTTTGCTCTGGCAGGGGGTGCACTGGTGCCCCAGGTGCCATTGGTTTCTGTCCCACCTGGTGGGTGTTCCTCTCCTGTCGTATACCCTATATCATTCTGGCAGACTGCATGCTTTTTCTCAGCTCCATTCTTTTAAATCTGTTTTTCTGCTGTGTTCTGGGCAGTGTGCAGCAGCTGGATCCGAGCCCAGCCATCATCTTTGCTTTAATGAAAAGATGACAGAGTCTGCATGACGCTGTCCGGTTCTTGGAATGTATATCTCACCTCTGACTCAGACCTCGGATCGGTTGTTCCCTTAATACGGCTTCGAAAATTACCGTTCCTCATGGTAGGTTCAGGAAAAGCCCTAGTCTTAGGAGACTCGCCCCTCCTTTCCCACAGCCCCTCCAGGAGCTGTCTTCTGAGATCATACACCTCACGCTTTGTTCTCAGAGCAAGTTTCTCAGCATCATTGCTCTCCTCCTCTCTCCTCCCCTCCCTATCTCTCTCTCTCTCTCCTTCTCTCCTTCCTTTCTCTCTTCTTTCCCTCCTCTTTCTCTCTCTCTGTTCCCTGCTTCATCTGGGGTGGAACCGGGATGTTGCTCTTTTGGCCCTTTTCTCCTGCAACATCACTGACGACTCCTGTCATGGTGTGTGAGAGAAGAGACCAGACAAACTCCAGAGAAAATGCCTCCCAGGTCTCCAACATAACAATTCACTTTTTCCTCCTAGCGAGTAAAATTCAAGTTCCACTTGAAAGGTCCACTGGCCCCTCCCTTCAGCATGGACTCGTCAGAGCTCTGAAGCAAATCTACGGACCCCACCTCAAGGACCCCACCTTGGATTTTTCTGCTCTGCATTTCCTCTGAGTTCTGAACAGGCGACTTGTGAGTGTTTAGATAGCTGTCTCCATTTCTCCTGATGAGCAGAATGTTGGCATAGAGACCAACAGAGATGCCAGCAATGCAGGGAAGTGAGTAAACAAGTGGAGTGATGTCTGTTAGGGTAGAAGGCAGTGTCCCTGTGTCATGCCGCCCAGCTGTTACTCTGTTTCATCCTGCTTTGGCCGCAGTGGGTGACAGGTAATAGGTAGGACACAGCCTCGTCCTGGCTCTGCCATTGACAAGGCAGGTCTGGAGCCAGCCTTCCATACTCCCCACTTTGAGTGTCCTTTTCTGTGAAATCTGAACACTGACTAGCACCTTGGTGGTTCTCGTGAGGCTGTCACCAATTCATGACTTGAACTCAGTACTCTGACTCACACTTCCAGCACCTCTTTTGAGAATCAACATGTGATAAAATCCTGGGAATTTCTATTGAGGGAAGAGGGGAAAAAACACAGAGACATGGCAGAAGACACAGAGCCTTTTTCCTGCTCACTTCCCAGATTGTAGACACTGAAAAAACAAAACTCAATATCCACAAGAGGTGTTGGGGTGTTAAACCCCAGATTTCTCCCGAGATTCGTGTTCAGTAGGTTGGCAGAGTTGCTTAGACAACCACACTGGACCTTGATGTGCCCGTGCTTAAACAGACATGCCAACATGGCCAGGCAGGCTTTGTGGGGATGAACCTCAGTGATGCACCTTCAGTGAATGGCACAGAATCTGGCCCAGAGAAAGGATTTGTATCATGCACGTGGGAAGTGTGCATCTTGCAGCTGAGGGCTTTGTAGGGATTCCAGGTACAGATACATTCTTCTGGAATCCTGGAGCTGTGGAAAGCAAAGCAGTCTTTTCCAGATGAAGGAGCCAAAAGAAACCTGTTGAGTAGGACTATGAATGAGGTGACCTGGGAGAATGACATGAGTGATATGCTGAGATTATTGAAAATCATCCGAGAAGCAGACGGTAGAAAAAAATGACCTTCACGTATCAACTCTCCATCTGAAGGATGTGTAGTGTGTCTGAGTCAAGTATCCGAGTGATTAAAGAGGTGAAACCTTGGAACTCGATGGAGGTGGGAACAAGCCTCGCTGACTTAAAAAGAGGGAAGGCAATAAAAGATTAGCTATTAAATAGATGAAGTTCAGGAAATGCTCCAATGTCTTGGAAGTGTTCAATCATGGGAGAGAGGAAGCTTCTCACCTAAAACAGTCCAAGGAAGCCGTTCATATTCTTCAGGGAAGCCATTCTCTTTCAGCTCTGCAGGGTAAGGACAAATTAAAAAGGCTGAGAAATACAAACTTGAAAAATTTTCCACAAACTCTTCTCTCCTAAAAATCCTGATACACTTTACTTTTTTAAACTTTGCAACAGTAATGCTTCTGTTGCTACTGTCATTATCTATCATAAGCATCTCTATGTTTTCATGCCATTCTCCCTAGAGAGCTGGGTAGGTGTTAATATTGCTGTCCAACAGATAGAGAACCAAAAACTGCTAACATTTATATGGCATATGCCTCTGCAGACTTGGATATGAAGTTGTGAAATCTTCACAAAGACACAGTATTCTCTCAAATGTACTGTGCTGCTTTGTGGAACAGCAGAAAGTATCTTGAAAGGTGATTTGCATGGTACACATTGTTCCTTTCTTTTCGATGGTTTCCCAAATCTTCCTCATCACCTGTCTTACCAGCAGAGTTTGTGTTCCTTCACTTTTATTTTCCGTCTTTCTCCTCCATTTCCTCTCTTTTCCAGAGCAGGCTCCACCTCTCCACGTGACTGCTCCTTGCTGGCTCTCCTGTGTGTACCTGTGCAGCCCTGCAGAGTGCGGACCCACGTCCCAGCTCTCTCCTTCAGTCTCCAGTCTGCTTCAGTTAGGCTTTGCCATCTGTGACCTGCAAAAGTTGGATATGAGTACCCCCGTGTGAGAGGTGAAGAACTAAATCAACAAAATGGGGAAGAAATGTGTCCAATTCCCAAGTTAACACTGTTCAGATTTTAAGGGCTTCTTTGCATCTAGTGTGGGCTCTGAAGGGCCTCAAAGTCTGACTTTGAGATGTGTTTTGTATGTGATCAAATTGGTCTTAAACACATTTCTCATTCTCTATGCTCTCTCTGTTTTCCCTTCTTTCATTATTTATAATTTTTATAATCTTTCTTTGTCTTATATTTAAAACACTTATATCAAAGTATATAATATATACAGAAATGAATGCATATCACGTGGCTTGATGAATTTTCCTTTGCTGAACAGCTTTTAGTGATGAATTCACAAACAAAGCAAGTAGAACACTGTTAAAACCCCAGGAGCCTGATTATGCCTCTGTCCAGACACTAGTCACCCTGGCAAGCCCACATCCAGGTTTCTTGCTACTTAGACCAGTTGTGCCCACTTCTGTACTGTCTGCAAGTGTAATCGTGAAGTGTTACATTCTTCTGTAGGTGGAGTCACTTGTCAACGTGTTATTTGTGTCATTCATCCACAGCATTGCATGCTATTGTCATTTGTCTTGCGTCTTTCTATATAATACCCATTATGCTCACCCACTCGACTCTTCCTGGGTTAATATGACTTTTAAAATATATAATAAGCTACAAAACAAAGTATTGCAAGCCTTGCTTACTAAAGAAGAAACTGAAGTTCAGAAAAACATTTTTATTTGTGAAAATTAAACAGTGCAAGTACTGGGGCTCAGAATTATTGCCTTTTGGCTTTTAAATTTCAATCTCAAATTGGTGTCAGAATGCCTAAGACTGTGAATTGGGAAGCTGAAAATTCTGCCCTGGAAACTTGAAGGAACTGAAGATAAATGTTCAAAGACAGTGGTAAAGACTGGACCCTCCTACCAGAAGCAAAAAGAAAGACTTCCTTCTTCCTTCTCTTTCCATCCAACCCAAGCTACCAGATGATTGGTTGATATCACTCACAGTGGGACAGGTCTTTCCTCATCAGTTTGCAACAAAATCATCCACAGACACACTTAAAACTGTGTTCACTAATCCACTAGCCTTTCTTAATCTATTCAAATTGACTTGGAAATTAGCTGCTATGTGTATCATAGCAGTTACATGTACCATTTGACCATATATACAAATCTACTGATGGGCTTTCTATTTTGTTCCATACACCTATGTCTATCTTTTCATTGGGAAAATTCCCTCTTTTGATTACTATACCTTTGCTATAAGTTTTGAATTCAGAAAGTTGAGATTTCTTCTGATTTTGTTCTTTTCTTTCAACATTGTTTGGACTAGTCAAGTCTGCTGAGATGCCATATGAATTTCAGTGTGGATTTTCAGAGAAAAAAAATTTTAATTCTGTGAAAAAGATGTTATTGAGATTTTAATATGGATCATACTAAATCTATAGTTTGCCCAGAGTAGTTTTATCCTCTTAATGATAGTCTTTTCAGTGATCAAAATAAATTTCTTTCAGCTGTGATTTATAGTTTTTATAGTATACAAATATTTTGTCTTCTGGGTTAATTCTATTCCTGTTTTATTCTTGCTGGATTCCATTAGAAAAGGAACTGTTTTCTTAATTTTATTTTCTGATCACTCATTGTCACTGTACAGAAATGCAATTCACTTTTGTGTGTAGATTTGTATTTAGAAACTTTGCTAATTCATTTATTAGTTTTAATAGCTTTTGTGGCATATTATATGTTTCCATAATAGAAGATCCTATCCTACAAAGACATGCAGTTTTACTTCGGAGTTCCCAGGGTGGATACCTTAACTTTTCTTGTCTAATGACTGTAATTAAGAAATTATCATTGTACCAAATAGAACCAGTGAAAGTGGACATCCTTGTCTTGTTACTTATCTCAGAGAAAAAGCTGTCAGACTCTGAGTATGATTGTTAGCTGCAGGTTTTTTCATATGTAGCCTTTATTATGTTGAAGTACTTTCCTTGTATTTCTAGTTTTTTTGATTAAAGATTTACATTTTTTAAATAGTATATTGACTAAGTAGAGAATGTATTGGATGGAAATGAGCAGACAGGAAAGAGACTCTTTGGAAAGCTGTAATAATGGTTTAAGTAAAAGATGATATAGTCACAAGTCAGGGTAGTGCTGGTAAGAAAAAAAAGGAAACAAATTTAAAATGACTTTGATGAAGGACTAACAGATCTTCAGGACTAATCATATATGTTAGAAAGTGAGGGGTCGAGGATGCTTTTCAGGCTCTGACTTGGGGGACTAGATAAAGGAAATCCTAGAAAAAAATAGTTTTATGAGAGATGATGATGAATTGACTAAAGATGAAGAACTGGAGAACAAGCAATTAAGAATCAGAGCTTGGAGAGAAAGGAATGGAAATACAAGCCTGGAAATAGTTATACTCAAGTGGTGGTCAAATCATGTACACAGATGAGCCCAGCAAAGGCTACAAAACAAACATCGGGGGAGGCCAGACAGGTGATGGCATGAGTCAGTGGGGCCTGTTGAATTTCCTCGAGGAAGCCCTGGGACCTGGGGCTGATGAGGAAACATGCTCCACCCAACGGCTTTCCAGCATGGGCAGACAGACGGAGAAGACTACCGGCTTGTGTCCTGCCTTGTCTTGTTCCATGTTTCCCCTTAGGAACCTAAAAGAGCAGGTTTCTATCATCAACAGAATTTCAGGGAGTTTGTTAGACAGTAAGGAGGTGCCAGGAGCCAGGAGAGGTCCCTTCTCTCCAGCAGTTTTAACACTGCCTTTTCACCTCACAAAGGCAGATGTGGCTCCAACTGCAGTTGGTTTCTTTCTTTGCAATGTTCCTTAGAAGCTTTGGTCTCAGAAATGGTCCTTAGGAGGTCAAAGTTAGGAGACTGTAGGTCCTAATATGGGAGAGGCTAGAGATCGCAAGACCAAGGCCAACAAGCTGACTCCTATTTCAGAGCCTGGAAATCTAGCCCTTCAAAACATCAACATATTAATGATCTGTTGAAGGCTTGGCTTCTTGAGCATGCAACATTGGGAAAGAAGAGCTTATTTGTGTTGTTTTTAATACACAGAAAATCACAATCATTGCAGAAAGGTCTGGGCAGCTAGACTAGGAAGACCCCCCCATGAGGGTGAGTTTCTGAAGCTTGTTCTTGCAAGAGTCTGACGTTCCACAGTGACTTGGGCCTGAACAGCCTGAGGTCAGCATCTCTGTTGCTATTTTTCCTACAGACAGAGGCCAACTAGGCCAGGGGACAGTGAACCTTAGTTTGGACTACTGCGGCTGTTTGTCTGACTTATTGGATGGACAAACTTTAGCAAGACTCTGGTTTTTCTCTTTTACGAGCTATGTGGCCCAAGTAAGACAGTATAGGAAACTCTTTCAAGTGGCAGAAATAATTGGCTGTGCTAATCAACTAGCAACCAAACACACAGGTCCTTCAAGGCCTGACTCAGATATCACTTTCTACATCCAAGCCACTGTCTCATTCCTCTGCCGCCTTTAACATTTACTCCTGTTATGGGCCTCTCTAGAGCACATCTCAAGCAAGGAGCGTGTGACTCTCATTCTACCTGCTCCAAGGCCAAGTGAGGTCTCCCACACACACTTACTTTCAGGATGAATATTTTCATTGTTTAATTAGATCATTAATGTGTGTTTCTTCTTCCACGCTGCCTACTTCCTGTGGCTCCTTTTAAAATCTGTCTTATAGCCATTGTATCCATTTCCTAGAACAGCCGTAGTCCAATACCACACATCAAGTGACCTAAGTAAGAAGGTATTGTCTCATAATTCCAGAGGTAGGAGTCTAAGATCAAGGTTAGGGCTTAGTTCTTCAGAAAGCTGTGAGGGAGAAGGTATTCCAGACCCACCTCTGAATTCCTGGCAGTTTTCAGAAAATATTTGCTGTTCTGTGGCTTGGAGAAGTATGACTCCAATCTCCGTCTTCATGTTGACTTGGTGTTCTCCCTGCCCATAGCTAAAAGGATACCAGTTCATTGGGTTTGGGGTCCATCTCACACTGGTACAATCTCCTCTTAACTGGTTGCATCTGCACTGGTCTTATTTCCAGATAAAGTCATATTTGAGATACTCAGTCATGATTTCAACTCAAAACTGTGGTGGGGGGACACAATTTCCCTCATAATGGCTCTTCTCCATACATCATGGTTGTAATGGTCACAGTGCTCCTCAACATTATAGCTTTCTGGGGGTCAGATATATTCCATGCCTTTTACATGCCTGAGGTGTATCAAAGGGAGCCACATTCCCGAAGCAACAGTCATTCCCTTCCCAGAAGTGAACTGCAAAACTGGAGTAGATACTCCTTTAGGCCCCTCCATGCTGTAAGATCCTCAGTTTTCCTGGAAACTGACAGCACTTGTCCATTCCTTATTTCAAGTAAAGGATTAGGAATTAAATTTATTCTCAGTTTTTCAGAGCAACTGGATCTCTTACAAGCATCCTGCCCATATGAATAAGGATATCCAGCCAAAAGCTTCCTTATCCCTGGTCTCCTTGGAAAGAAGACTCACATGAACTTGAGGTTGATGGTGTCTTCTCACTGATGATACAGAGCATCAAACTCCAAGGCAAAACCTCAGCCTCCATAGTATGAAGATAAAACGATGCAAGAATTTCAGGTGTAGCACTTTACAACAGCCTACCTGCTTCACTCTGTCAACTTTGGGTGAAGTTAAATACCCAGTCAGCCTCTGACTGTACCCCAGGCTTTGACATCCAAGTCATCTTGTAATAACATTGCATAGAACACAGCACACCTCTCTCTGACACAAACTAGTGAGGTAGTTTTACTTCTTCCCGTTGTTCACAGACAGAAAAACTGAGGTTTATAGAGGTGCAGCAACTTGGCCTTGATACCACAGCAAGTAGATGGCACCATCCAAGCTGAACATTTGCTCTTTCTGCAGTTTTGAAGTATCTGATAAAATGTAATCCGTGTCTGTTATTATGGAGTGAGCATCCCTAACCTGAAAATCCAAAGTTCAGAATGCTCCCAAATCCAAAAGGTTTGATATCTGAGACAATTCTGGTTTCAAGCATTTCAGATAAGGGTTACTCAACTTCTAGCTTGAATGACAGATGAGGCCTAAAGTGAAGTCTCCTGGCTCTAAGTCCTGTCACTTTGCCTCTTCAGCCTCCCTGTTCCTGGGTCTGCCTGGGTGGCCCACCCAGGGGTAATCACACAGGGCCTTCTCCATGCCAAGGACTGTTCCACACACTCTCCATTTCTTAACTTACATCCGTGCCCCCAGCCCAGGAGTCCTGGAACACAACTGCTGTCCAACAAAATTGAGTTTATTTCATGGCAATGTGGAAAATCACAGATGATAGGAAACCGTGGGGTGTTTTAGTCAAGGGAATTAGAAAGACGGATGTTAAGACACGAGCTTGAGCTCAGGGATTTTGGAGAGAGTTTGAGGAAGCAGAGGCTTTCTGTAGCAGATGTAGTCAGGAAATAGGGATAATTCTGTGACTGGGTATCTTAACAAATTTTACCTGGAAGAAAGGATGAACAGAACGAGGCCAAAGATATAAAAAATAAGCAGCCATCAGTCATGTTAGCAGGGAGAGGGCAAAGTTTGCTATTTTGTGGTTTGTGTGGGGACACTGATTTTGTTCCCGCTTAGAGAAAAATCATGAAATGGTTCCTCATTTGTGAGGTCATTTTCGTTCAACTGCGGAGCATCATACCCCAGTTGTGAGTGCTGGATCAGCACCCACAACTCTAAGTGGTTGGCCAAGACCTCAGCACAATAGTGGTCAGAGGCTGTTTTGCTTTTTCTCATTAATTTAACCTGTACTACAAATTTGTGGACTGAATTCTATAAGTCTCTCCCTCTCATCAGTGAGAATCAGGAAATACAGAGAGCAGATGAGGGTACCTGCTAGGACCGCACTGTTAACAAAGGAACCAGCCTGGAGACCCAGGTTGTGTGACCTCTGAAATCTTCCCTCTAAGACTCCGGTTTCCAATGATTCCCTCAGAGCAATAGTGACACCCTAGCGCTGCACCTTGGTGGCCACGTACTCTTCTCAGTCTTGCTTGTGTGCGCACGTACACAGCTGGACTGTTTAAAGCCACCGTGTGCCAGACCGCCCTTCAGGGAAGCAGCTGGAATCCCTTTCACTGACGGTCTGCCTGGACCTTGCACTCGCGTCCAGCCCAAGCTCTCTGGAAACCTGCTCTGCTTGCTGCCTTGGACAACCCCGTGGCCACCCCCACCCTGCCGATCCTCCCCAGCGACCTCCCCACCCTGCTGAAAGAGGCTGCACTCTTGGCCTGCCCAACCCCAAGTGCCTATTGTGACATCCAGATGGAATCTGACTGGGACCCCCCGGGGTGCTCCTTACACACCGCCTGCTAAGGGGGCGTGGTCTGGGGGAAGGAAGGAGCCAGTCCTGGCTGGGTTTGCCAGACACAAGGACTCAGCATGTTACTGCGTCCTGCTGAGGGTTACCAGCTGCACAAACAAAGCCAGTGATGCCATGTACCGGTGTGGCAGGACTGGATGGAGTCCTGCATGTCACAGGCAAGCCCCACATGATGGCAGGCTCATGGGGGAAAGTCGCTTTTCTGTCTTTTACACACATGCACTGTATGTTGTATTGTTTAGTTTTTGTGACGGTACAAGGGTGAGGAAGATTAAATTTCATATCTGTGTTGATGTTGAGCAGACAAGAGTGACAGGGGAAGGCAAAGCAAGCAATGAATGGCCTGTGAGGGGCGAAGCCTGTGTAGGGATCTCTCCTTCTTCCTCAAGGCAGATGTGGCTATGTGCACACACACTAGAGTCAGACTTGTATGAATCAAGTCCTTGCCTGTCCCAGGCCTTCTTGTGGGACTACAGGCGGTCTGCATAAGCTATCTGAGCTTCTGCTCTTCACAGGTGAAGCAGGAGCTCTAGGAAGAAAGTGTTTCCCTGGTGGCGCGATGTGGTGATCACTATGACCACTTCACTGTGTGAAGCAGCATGAGGGCCTCAGGGAGTTTCAGTCTATGAAGGACACAGGGATACAGGCTACTGACTGTAAGAGAAGAAAGACAGCTTCCGTCATCAGGATATCTGCATTCTTGATATGGTACTGAGACTGTGCGGCCTCAGACAAGTCACAACCCCTACGTTTTTCTTCTTTCTTTCCTCAATAACAGAAGACAAGGTTTGACAAGCCAGAGGTTGAGTGCTTTAAGTTTATTTTTCTAAGAATCTCCCTCCAGTATATAATGTCGCTGTCTCTTCTAAAGGTAAGAGAATACAAGCTTAGAGGGCTTGACGGGTCTGTTCAAAACCACACAGCTAATGCGTAGCCCAGCTTTGATTTCTGCACTCAGACTCTTGAGCCCGTGCTCTTCCAGTTAAGCATGAGTAGCATCTGAAGACTTTCCTGTCCTTACGGAAACCTTGCTCTCTTTGGTGGCACCAGCATTGGATGGGCCTGTGGGCTGGACTAGGTTAGATCCCGCACCACGAGATGTGCTGCTCAGCTGTGATACTGTCCTGTTTTCAGTGATCATGGAGGGTGACAGCCGCACCCAGGTCCTGAGCTAGAAAGTTCCTGAAATGCAGTGCTCAGCCATGAGGAAGGAACTCCCCATGTGAGTGCTTCTGGACGGCCTGGGCTGTGGCCAGCAGTCAGTCATCATGTAGATGGCTGCTCTTAGTACCTGAAGCTCCTAGCACAGGGCTCCAGTGAGAGGCCCAGTTCAGTGAGGTCTCCTCTTCCTCCTCCTCTCATCTCCTCACAGTTGGTGTTCTGTAGTGGCCATTTCCACTTCGGATCCAGCATGTCCTGAGGTTTCCGTGAGGTTACCAGAGCCCGACTTGCCCTGAATGCAATCTGGCCAACTTTATCATGGCCTCTAGGGCTGGGGTGGATATGAGGGGAAAACATTTTTCCTCAGCTCTGGCTCAGACCGCTTCAACATCTGTCAAAAACAAGGGAGTTTACCACACAGCCCTCTCACAGTGAAGCACTCAGTTAATGCTTGGCTCCCTGAAGTGACCTTTCTGAAGAAAAATACCATTTTAAAATGCTTTTTTGACTTTCTCCATCTTTCTAAGAGAGGGAGTTGTGAGGCCAACCATGGAGAACAAGTCTTCGGTTTCCCCCCCGGAGATTGTTATTCTACTACCTTGGGCCAAAGCATGAAAAATAGCACCTCAATGTCCCTGGGGTCCCCTGTCTCTGCCAGGGTGCAGACTGAGAACTGAGAGAAAGGCTACAAGGAACAGTGGTTCCTAGCACTTTCCCTGTCACAGCCTCGCCTTCTGAGCACAGGACAGATCCGGGTTCTCAGGAAACAGCAGGATGGGAAGAGGGTGAGGAAAGGGAGCGTGCTAGAACGTCATTGGTAATTTCCAACCCTTCAGTGCTTACAGACCTACATCTCAAGGTGATCCACAGCTGAGCAGTGAGCTTGAGGCTGTCTGAAGCACAGAACCCCAGGCCTCCATCAGACAGCTGAATCCCAATCTGCACTTGATTGGAATCCCCAGGCAATTCTTGGGCATCCTAAGGTTAAAGAAGCTTGGATCTGGGGGAATTTGGTCTATGCAAGGCTCCTAGCTCTGTCCCACAGAAATCCGGAGCTCTGGGGCATTTTCTGTGGAAGTCCAGACTCCTCCTCAAAACGTATGAGTTCCTAGGGCCCTCGCACTCCCATGATCACCTCCAGTGACCCTGGAATGACTCTTTCCCTGAACAAGAGAGCTAGCAGATCATTTTGCCATTTCTCCTCCCTTTCCATGTCAATCTTTTCTTCATTTTCCACCAAAAATCACCTCATATGCAGCAACCATATGTGGATCTTTCTCAACATGTAAGAGAGATAAAATAAAACACTTTATCCATTTTTGTGCTGACCCCTGAATATCTCTGTCCTTTGGCCACAAAACAATGGAAAGTTTACACTGGTCCTCTACCTGCTCCCTGGGTTCTTGGATAATCGGATAATCACTTCTACTCTCCTGTCTTCTCTCCCTGACCAATTAGGAGCAAAACTCCTGTTTTCCAAGTGGAGCAGCGATGATACGGCTCCTGCTGTGTTAGTGTTCCACTCTCAGGGGTCACCTCCATCCCACGTGTCTCAGAAAGACTTTCTCATATGTGTATTTATAGTGGTACTATCCACAAGAGCAAGAGGTAGAAGCCCCTAAGTGTCCATCCACAGATGAATGGATGAACAGAATAAGGTACATGAATACAATAAAATATTACTCGGCCTTAAAAAGGAAGGAAATACTGACATGCTGTGATGGGGATTACTGAGAACATTAAGCTAGGTGAAAAAGACAAATATTATATGATCCCTCTTATGTGCAATACTAAGAGCAACTTGGAGGTAGAGCAGAGCAGTTGTCAAGGACTGGAGGCAATGGGAATGAAGTTTTATTTAACAAATACAGTTTTAGTTTTTCTAGATGGGAAAATTAAATGCATAGAAATTGTTGTTGTTAAAAGAGAAAAAAATTGAAGACAATTCCTTTCCCAAGAACAATTCCAGATGAAGGTGACTCACTTTTCTTTGTGGTCTGAATCTTCCTTCTGCCTTGCCCATCTTGCCAAGGCCTTCCCTGATCCTTCTTCCATCGCCTTAACGTGCCATGAGTGTGTTAATTCCTTCATTTGGTGCACGTCTACGTATTCTCTCTGGTATTTCATCAAGTTTCAAGGCCTCAAGTAACTCCCCATTGTGACTTCTCATCTAAAATCTTGACTAGTATATCTAGTATGTCCTGCTTTTCTCCCTCAGGCCCCTCAAGTCAGCATGCTCAAAACAAAACAGCATGACCCCAAAACCATCTCCTCCAAGGTCTTAATCCTCAGTAAAAAGTATAGTCATCCATCTGGCAGTATGGAAAGAAAGGTGGGACTCATCCAGTGACTGACCCCTCTCCTTCCCACCTCTTCCTCTAAAACCTCTGCTCTCAGAGAGGGCCTCTGTGAACTATTTCCCAAGTGCTCACCTCTTTCTTAACTTCAAAGGCCACCACAGGATAGATGTGGCTGTGCTCTGTGTGTCTTCTTCATCCCAAGAATCAGGCTTAAAGAGGAGCCTATGCTTAGGAAATGCCATCCTCATGCAGAGGATAAGAAGACACGGCTAAAACTTCATCATATCTCTGCTTGTCCTCGACCTGCATCTCCCCGCTCAGGTTTCTCCATCTAGAGGAATCATATGCCCATATCTGGTGTGTGTCAGACAGTAGTTCCCTTTGTCCAAGGTTTTCTTTTCTGTGGCTTTAGTTAAGCGTGGTCAATTATTATCTGGAAATATTACATGGAAAAATTTAGAAATAATTCAGAAATTTTAAATTGCAGGTGATTCGGAGCAGAGTGAGAAAATCTCACAGAATATGAGTTATCCCTTTGTCCAGCATGTCCATACCATATGCTCAGTAGAAGCATGTCCTAGCCAATGGAGATCAGATTGATTATGCGAAAGTGCTTCTCACTTTACTTAATACTGGCCCAAACCACAAAACTAGTGATGCCAGCAACTTGAAGATGCTAGAGATGCTAGAAAGTGCTTTTTAAGTACTATCTTGTATTAACACAAGAAGGATGAATAAAGTAGAGAAAGAGACTGTATTAACATAACTTTTTGCATATTAACATAACATTACTGTAATTCTATTTTATTATTACTGTTAATCTTTCATTTCACTTAATAAATTAAACTATTATAAGTATATATGTATGCATAACAAAAACAGCATATGCGTGAAGTGTGATCAAACTACGCAGTGAATGTTTAAAAGAAAAACTTCATTACAGTAAGAGACACATTGCCAGTAATCTCCTTCAGAATACTCCCTTTTACTTCAAATGCACTTATCCCACTCTCTGTGATTTTCTAAAGAAGCTCCCTTTTGTGAGTGTCTTTCGTTCCACTCTCATAGCTGTCTTGATGTCTGAATGAATTCAAAATGTTTACCTTTCATGATCATTTTGACTTTGGCAAAGACCCGGAGGTCCCAAGGTGCCAGAGCTGGTGAATATTGCGGGTGAGGACACATGGTAGTATTTTTACAAGCCCATTTTCTGTTGGCTGGCACTTGGCAATAACATTCATTGTAATTTTAAACCATCCCTCATAAAGATATTCATGAAAGAGGACTTCTAAAACTGCTTCAGAAAGGGGCAAGAATAAATATGTTCAAATTGAGAGGGAGTATTTTGAGGAAAATGAATGGCTGTGTCTTTTATTGTCATACATTTTTAAGATTTAAAAATTCACCACCTCTTTTGATCACAACTCTTAAGTTTTAGTGGTACCCTTCGTTTCAGGAATCCAGGGAGGTATTAAGACATAGCCCCAGAAAATGAGGGGATGAAGACTACTGTACAGAGAAGAATGTTCTTCCACAGCAACCTTCTAAGACAAAACCATCTCAGCAGGAAGAGGAGTGAGGCGATATGTCTGCTAACTGCTTGCACTGCTGCCTGTGTGTGGCCGAAAGGCCGCTGTTGGGAAAGTGCTCAGCTCTGCTCCACCGTGACCCCATCAGGAGCTGGTCTCCTAAAGGGGAGCGGGTGTGAGAAAATGCTGGCCTGTGGGAGGATGGTGTCCGGTGGAGAAAGACCGTTTCCTCGGTCACTTCAACATTAGAAATGACCATGAGAGTCACTTCATGTCAACTTCCTCACTTTAATTGGTTTCTTTTGCCCCAACCAAAGGAATTGTGATCAATTCACTTTCATCGTTTTCACTCTCACTTTGTTCAACTAAAAGCAAGATAGAAAGGTGGAGTCACAGGATTGTTACAAGGACCAAATAGACTGAAAAATGTTATAAAAATGGGAGGAAGATTACTGTTAGGGAGATATCATGGACAGAGCAAAACAGCTCTGAGAAAATTTTGTTCTAAACTTTTGAAACATGCTTTAAAAATAAGAAAAGCAGTGAGAGAAAATAAGGAGTGATATATCTACCAGAATGTGCCAGACACTATTCCAAGTGGCTCATCCATCCTGACTCTTTTAACTTGCACATCAAAATAGTTTTGGACTAGTTCAGCTCCCATTCTTCATTACACAAACAGGAAACTAAGACATAAGAAGGGTTTAAAAGACAATGTTGGGATTGTAACAAAAAAGTAAGGAAACAAATTTTATGTATATGGGGGGGTGGTAGGGTGGGTAGGGCTATGGGAAAAAATGAGAATTAAGTTGTGTCTTATACTGGTACAAATCCCCATTATGGAGTGCAATCATGATGTGTATATTTAATGTACCAATAAAGATTAAAAAAAAAAGTGGAGGTAAAAAAAAAAAGACAAGGTCAAATAAATTACAAATCAAAAGGCAAGGTTGTGCACACAGGAGTAGATGTTTCCTCATCTGCAAAATAGTGATACTTGAGGATAGTTTTTGAGAATTAACTACAATAGCTTCACAGTATACATGATACATAATAAAATCTAATCAAATAACCTCATTTGTAAGAATATATCATAATTCTTTTTTCATTGCTTTGCAATGTAAGGAAATGAGACATAAAACCATGGCGAGGTTCCCGCCAAGTCTACATCATCTGAAGGTTTAACTGAGGCTGAAGAATCCACCACTGGTGACTTGGCCCACAAACTGGTGCAGGTTCCGAGAAAGAGACTTCAGTTATCCCTTGTGGCCCCTCCATGGTGCCCAAGCACCTTTCTAGGACAGTGTCTGACTCCCCAGAAGGAGGAAGAGGTCAGGTGGGAGTTCTCTTTTTCAGAATTCAGCCTCTTGAGTCACATGGGATTGCTTCCTGTACATTGTGTTAGTTAGAAGTAGGTGTCTGAACTTGACTCATGTTCAAAGGAGAGAAATGTCGCTTCACCTACTGAAGAGAGAATACCTGTCTTAAGGCAACACACTTCACAACAGGAGAGTCTGTAGCTATTGTATGAGTCACTAGAGGCTACAAATTCTGTACTGTTCTAATACTGACAGAAGTCTTCGGTATGGTCAGTGCTGCCGTGTGAACCCTACCTCCTGCAGGCTCCCCACCTCCAAACAGGTCCTCTACAGCTTGTTTCCCACCTGGTCTGCTTGCAGTTTTCCCAAAAGGCTGCATTGCTGCACTCCCTGTCTGAAAACTTCTGCGAGGATGTTCTTGTGGTCCTTGTGTCTAGCCTCTCTGAGGCTCTCCACACTCCATCTATCCACCCTCCAGATCCCATGGAAATGTCCCCTCTTCATGCAATTTCCCCTCATCTCACAGATCAGCACTGACTCTAGGGGAAGATTTAATGAACCTGGGATATTTCTAGTGACCTTTTCTATCCACGATTTTGTGTGTGATCAATTGACTCAGGGCTGGCTTTCCCACTAATTTTGTCCTGGAATTGCATCTACCTTCTCTCTACTCTTTGCACAGTACAGAGCCATTACACCTCCTCAGGGAATTAAAAGCATACTGAGTGAATGATGTGCCGACCCAGGTCTCATCATAGTGGAAGGGGATTGCACAAGGATGGAACATCCTCTTTAAGTGTATTCAGGGGAGATGAGGACTGACCAGGTGACTCTTAAGCAGCCTTTATCTCAGGAGAGTCTTTGAGGCCCTGTGCTTCCATGTCTCCCAGGTCTCAATTCATGAGTCAGTGAACTCTGTCTCCAGGGTGACTTCCAGCCCTGCTCTCTGGCTCTGGGGACACACCCGACTATGGGAAGCTTACCTCCGACTCAGCTTAACTCCTAATACTCATGTCAAGCACAGAAAAGGCAATGCTGGTATCTCTGGGAAGAGCTGCCTGAGGTTCCAAGGAGGCCTTCAGTGGCTCCTTTAGGAAGCTTCACAAGGTGAAGGTTTACTCTAAAAATAAGCCCCTATGGCTTTTTAAAAAGCTCCTCAAGCCATAGGTCCACCATGACCATCTTTTGAAGGGCTAGTGAGCTTTTAAAAGCTCCAAAGCCACCCCTTGGCCAGCCTCCCACAGGGGAGAAAGTTCAGCACATATATGTTTGAAATCAGACCCGCAATTCTGTTTTCTACACTGTACATCTGAAGTACTCTACACCTATCCAAGGAGTTTAAGACAGAGATGTACAAATACGAGCCTTCACACCCAAGAGGCCACTTGATTCCCTCAGCAAATTGTCCCGAATCACCATGAACTGCAATTCACTGCCTATAGGGAGATTAGTTCAAGACTCTTTCCCGTTCACTCTCTTCTACAGATTTCAGCATGCTATAGTGTGCTGTGCGTTATTAGTGCACATACACACACACACACACACACACACACACACACACACACACACACACACACACACCCCATGGTACGTCCAAAAAAGTGTCTACTCAGACAGTCAGTTGTCTCTGAGCCTTTATGCCCACGTTTATTGCTTTCTTAGTAAACACTCTCTAGCTACCTCTAAATGGCTACAATGTAGTAGAAGAGGAGTGGGATGCTATGAGGGAGGGAATCAGAGCAACAGAGTGCATGCACACTGCAGTGTGATGGGAACTGCAAGAGAAAGGGGTGAACAGGAAGGAGCCCCAACCAATCTCTTTATAGACAGTGAATTGCAGTTGGTGGTTATGGGAGTAGTTGTTTGCCGTGGCCTCTCCCCTGGGGTGAGAAGTCTTACTGGAAGGAAGGTGCCGGTCACGCTTCCATCTGTAACATCTGGATGACACTCAGAAAGCTGGAGCTCACACAGCTCCAGACGCAGAAGCCTCTTGCCTCATGATGCAGGGCAGTTCTGGACAATTCAGCTGAGCGCTGAACGCTATCCCCTTTCATCAAGCCTCCATGTGTGTCCCTGCGGTTTCCACCCACTGCTCCAGATTCTGAGGTCTGGAACATCATCACACTGGTGGACTCCTGTGGTCAGTAAAGCCCGATGATGTGTGAAGATTACTGTGCACGCACTCCTGGATGCTTCTCTTCTTCACTCTAGATCTTCCTGATTCCTCCTCTTGACAGTAAGTGCTATCCAGATGAGCAGAAAGCGATGGACCAATGAGGTTGGAATCCTGGTTTCACTACTTGTGGATTGTGGACCTTGGAACAATTACTTCATTTCATGGAGCTTGTGTTCCCTTCTTTGGGCAATAGAGATAACAACATCTATCACTGAAAGTTATTGCACAGACAAAAATGCAACCACCCATGGGGCAGTATTATCAGCATGTCTGGGATGTAGCAAACATGTCAGAAATGTTATCATTTGTGAGATGGAAATCCTGAAAAATAAAGTATTTCTTCCCTGTCTGGTACAGACAGGAACGAGTGAAGGTCATTCACAGGGATTCTGGGCTGAGCAAGTGGTTAGGAGTTGGAGACACTTGTAGATGAAGTGAAATGTCCTTAGTGCATCTGAATAGCTACCTACCACAAAGACCCTCCAGAGAGGCTTGATAGAGCAGAGTGCTGGGCTGAGCCCAAAGCTCCAGTAGTCTGGAGAGGGGTCAGAGGATATACATTTCATGTTTTGTTTTATTGTTTGAGTTTGTTTTGTGAGACAGGGTCTTGCTATGTAGTTCAGGCTGAACTTGAATTCCATATGTATCCCAGGGTGGCCTCTACCATGCAGGAATCCTCCTGCCTCAGCCTCCCCGGTGCTGGAATTATAGGTGCATGTCACCATACCCAAACAGAGGATGTATGTTTCCATTCCAGGCTCAATGAGGTTGATGCTGCCAGGCCTAGAGCTTACCTGGTGATGTATACAAGTTCATTGTGATTTTTCTAAGCACTGCAGCTAGGCTTTATATTATATCTCAGCAAGCCCTCCCAACACTCCTCCTGCACAGTAGCTATGATGGTGTCCTCGTAGAAGAACAGAGATGATGATGGTCCTAACACAGAAGGCTTATAAGCCATCCCTTTTGACACAAGTAGTATCACAAGTGGGGATGACATCGAAGTCTGATTGCTCCTGAGTCTGCACTCTTAATCCTCAGATAGTAAAGTTGTGAACAGAGACACAGAGATCTCACATTTTGCCCAGATCACATATATAATAGCTCATTGAGGTAGTTTTAAAATCCAAGTCTGTCTGGCCCTGAGTCCAAGTACCATAATTCCTGCTTCTGTGGTTTGCAAGTTTTGTGGCAGACCCTGTTCAGTCCAACTAGAGCCTGGGACCTCTGACCTAGTTCCTAATTTTCACCTTGTCATTTAGTTTTTGCTTGATTTCTCTGGATAACTGTCGCCTTCCTCCAGGCATTGCCCAAGGTGGGCTGGGTTTTCTTGGGGATTGAAGCTGCTGCGGCAGGAGAATGAATTAGAGTAGGCAGTTCTTCATCTGTCCTCAGCTGCTGTTTTTCTTTCAGAGTCTAGAAAGAAATGTGGCCTCTGCTCATCTAAACTGGGCCATCAATTACCTGTTCCTTGGATATGCAGAGCTCATGAGGACTGCGCTGGTCGGTGGACAGCACCTGGGCTAAGGAGAATCAACTGGCCTTGGCTATTTCAATCCAAGCTGCCCACTGCAGTGCACCCCAGACCAACTTGCCAGACTCTGATGTGACCAATTCTTTCTGTCCTCAGTGCCCAGAACACACATCCTGCCCTGCACAGAGTCCCTAGCTCCTTGGGAAAGAAAGTCAGTTTTAGGACAGACCCGACTCCTTGGCGTGGCATGGTGTGATGCTGTGTTGCCTCTTGGACTTGAGCACGGGTTGCTGATCCTCACTTAGCTTTGTCAGTAGCCACCTGTGTATGGCTGTCATATTCCTAGTCCCTTCCTCAGCTATAAAATGGAACCTGTGTTCCCCACTGAAATGTGACTAGTGACACCATGGTAGGGAAAAGAAGCTAGTATCTGCAGGTGTTGGCTGAGGATATCTAGATTTACCTGAACCTGCAGTTGCTTTCCCAAAGGGGATAGACACAGTGAATTTCGGGTTTGTTCCTGTTTTAGGACCTGTGCACCTACTATTACCTTGCCCAGAATATTCTTGTAGTCATCACATAAGTGAATTATTCAGTGCATTCCCAGCCTCTTACTCTTTCCTTTCTCTTTCTGAAAGTCCCCTATTTTTCATCCTCTTCAGACTAAAACACAATCTATACTTACCTTGTTTGTTTCTTCAGTCACACAGTTGCTATCTGAGGACTCCACACGCTGCCAGGCTATTCTGATGCAGCCTTCTGAGTCAATGCTTGTCCTCCTGGGAGCCTGAGGCCCGCTCTTCACTCAGTGCCTTCTGATGCTCCTCCGACATCCAAGTGTTTGAACCTCACAACCAGAAGTGTGCAAAGTTACTTGGGTGCAGACGGCAACGACACTGAACGCAAACACTTGCCTTCCGGAGCCTAGTTTTGTCATTCTACTCTCGCTCATTACGGGTAAGCAGCTTGATCTGTTGTTTTACAAAGGTGTAGAAAACACATTGAGAAATATGGTTCTCTCTTTGGAGGGACTCGATCTCAAGAGAGAGGCCCAGAGTAGCAAATAGTGACAGGGTATCTCTTCTGCCTTATGGCAAAGATAATAAAGCTATGCTGAGGGGTGACAGGTGAGGAATGTGGCCCCGTGACCTGGGTAAGGCAGGATGAGAGATGGGCACTGCCATCTCAGTGCAGGGTGAGCACAGTGGAAGGGATGGGGAAGAGCCAGTCTCAACGGGTCATTCAGTATCTGAGTCTTCAATACCACGCATGGTGCCAGCCCAGAATCAACACTCAGGTACCATTTCCAGCACATGCCTTGAGCTAAGAACACAGGTGCCATGGAAGTGGCAGGTGGGAGTGACAGATGTATGCGAGTTGGAGAGAGTAGTGATCAGCCTGGGAGAAATGTGGGGATCTCTGTATACTTATCTCTCAAAGGCTTGGCTAGTAGTTTGGCCAAAATAGAATTGAAAAGTAGGAAGAGTTCTTCTAGCTTTCAGAACATAATGGAGTGGTTCTAAAGTTTGGCAGAGAGTTAATAATGAAATTAAAGGTATTATTGTACAGTTTTCCTAGATTTTATAATTTTTAGGTTCAGTCACCTATATCAATCCAGTATATTTACCAATGTACAAGAAAATGGAAAAATGGACTCTTCAATCATGAAGGTTAAAAAAACAGAATTCAGAATCAATTAGATTTGTAGAAAGACTCCCAATTGACTTGACCTCTCTGAGTGTCAGTCTTCTTTCCATAAAATAGACCAAAAGTACAAGTGAATTTTAAAGCGAGGGAATGATGTGTTGCCATTATGTACAGCAGCCTATCAAAGGACCCCAGAATTGCATGGCTCAAGACAGCAATCATGATGACTTCTCACAGGCCTGTGGGTCACCTAGGGTCAGCCTACCACAGGTAGTCACAGTGAGACATCAGCTGGAGTCATCTGAGGGTTTATCTGGGCCGGCTGTCCAAGATGACTCACACCAGGTATGGAGATCACTCACACATGGTCTCACGTTGTGGTGTAGAAGTCCCGCAGGACCAGAATGGGCTCCAAATGGACGTATCCTAAGAGCCACTCTTTATCCTTTTGAAGAAGTTCAAGTCCTTTATAAAAACTAGAGCAACATTTGCATATTCCGCCTTTTACCTCAAATCATCTGTAGATTATGGTCCTATAGGACCAGAGAATGATGACATGATAAAAATCCTATACATGTTTAATATACTCACCGTTCTATAGAATGTTTTCCACCCGTGGTTGATGGAATTGCTGACTGGAGAGAGAGAGAGAGTGCAGAGACAGTGGGCCAGCTGCACTGTGAGAGAATGAGGAGAGAGTGGGGAGCTTCCTAGGGCCTCGCCCAGCATGTCGAGACAAGCATTTCTGGTGGGTTCTGTTGGTCACATAAGTGAGTGGAGCCAAGCCAGATTCCAGGGGGAGACTCCAGGGGACATCACCTCTGGCTGTGAAGAGCAGTGTGGGTGCGTACACACGGAGACAAGAAATTGGGGACCATCGGCCACGGAGCACATGACATATCAGGAACACTTCATAAGGATCAGTTCTTTCCCTCTTGTTTTCATATTAACTTGTTAATTTTTAAAGACTTTATTCATATATATTTCTAGACAGTCAAAACTGAGAAAAATGAGGCTTCAAAGATGATGAGATCCTATATATAGGAAAATGATATCCCAAGGGAGAAGAGGACTGAGCCCATAGCCTTCGCCTCCAGACTGCCTCCTTGGGTCTCAAAGTAAGACTGCTGGCTTGCTCATAAAACACATGGTTTTCCACCTGGCCTTACAGTGCTTGGATTATTTTTACATACACAGTTAAAAGGCAAAGTGAGGCCGGGAAAAATTCTCCAGTTTTGGAATCAATAGATGTGTTAGAATTCCACTTCTGTTCTTCTACGTAATGACTTTAAGCAAGTGAGTTAATTTCTCTGAACCTCAATTTCCTTAACTCTAAAGAACATATCATCAAGTGGAGGGCACCAGGACATTGTGAGTTCTGAGGTTACCAATGTCAAGTTGGGGACACAGATTAGGTACGCAGATTAGTACTGAGCATCCACTTTCCTTTCTTATGAAGTCTCTGCAAAGCCCTGTGAGGCAGGCACAAAAGTCCCATTTCCCCGACTGGAAATGGAGCCAGAAAGAGTGGCTTGCTTGGGCCCACACAGCTCATAACTAGCAGCCCTGTGGCTTCAGAAGCAGCTTTGATTCAGCCAGAGCAGCACTGTCCCACCATTCACACACCTACCCTCTCTGCACACCCCTATGAAAAGCATGACAAAGGTCCGGGCTGACAATGATGTGCTGAACACATGACTACTTAGGACTTTTTCAACAAGAGAAAGGAAATCTTCAAATTTTACTGTACCCAACAGCATAGCACTTTGTCTAGCAGTAAAGTCTGTGTGCTTCTTTGATCTGGTAGCTCATCATGAGGTTAGGAGAAGGCAAGGATGGTCATGACTGTTATGTAAATGAGACAATTAAGGATTGCTTTCAGTCCCACTATAGTCTGAGGAGACTATGCTGATTATATTCTTTGCCATTAGGTAAATAGACAAACATATGTTAGAGGGAGGCTTCAAGTTTGTGAGTATAGCTTTTTTCATTTTATCAGACTGTCATAACTACCTTTTGTAAAGCTAATCATGAATGTTGTCAAAATCCACAGTGTGGACAGTGGATGATCAGAATGAGAGAAAGAAGCAAAAGCCAAAGGGGAGGGAAAGGCAACCAGCTGTGTGATGAACAGGCCTTTCCCGCCAAGGAGCCTCCCTGTCTCAGTCCACTGGACATGGAGGTGACGTTCCCATCATCTGCCTCTTAATAACTGGGCCCAGTCTACATGTAGAGGTTGACATTTACCTCAGAACTCAAATGCAGGGCCAGTCGCGGGGAAGGCCACCCTATCGTGTGTGCAGTGAGTATGCAAAAGGTTATTTGGAGACATCATGCTGCAGACCCCATGAGAGAGTGACTGAAGTGGAAAAATATTTTTTGTTATTATTGATTGTTTCTGGAGTTGCTTTCCTCCCTGATAATCACTCCCTCTCTTACTAGCAAGAAAATGTGCTTGGAAGTTATCTGTTTCCCTGCCCCTATCCTTGGAGCAGGATCAGTATTTTCAACACATTCCATTTCTAAGAGGTAAACACATAGCATGAGGGCCAGGCAGGAGCTCTCTTGCCTGGGAGGGACTATGCTTCTTTGCAGTGCTCTGTGAGCTGTCAACAAATGGTCAGAAGCCATGGATTTAAGGACAGACTCAACCCTTCCCAAGTTATTTCCCTTGGAGAGATGTCTGACACTGCTGACTTTCTTCACCTGTGAAATGGAGATACTCCTCAGAAGAGTAGGACAGTCCCATGAGAGGACTGCCACAGGCAGGAGTGACAACGTGCTCTCCACGCAAATCCATCCAGAGGAGTTTGGGAGGATCACTGGCTTCCAACTTGGAGGTTTCTCTCTATTCTCCCTGAAACTTCATATCTTATATCTCGTGGAATAAGAATATTAATCCCAAAGATGGCAACATCTCTACAACAGGATTTGGTGGGGGTGGGAGGGAGAGTGAAACCTCTCAAATTAGAGCAGATGGCCAGTCTTCAATGGCTTTTTCTTCTTTTCTAAATTCTAGCATACATGCGGGTAACCTGTTGGAAAGAACACTGTCCTGGAATGCTAGAAAACAGGCCCTGCCAGAGCTGACCTCTGGCCAGTCACTTGCCCCAGAGACTCACTCTCCTAACAAGAGGACCAGACTAGAGAGTCCCTCAAGACGAGGGTCCTGTCACAGAATCTCTCTAGGCTTCGGAGGACCTACCTGGTTTCAGGGCTGATTTCAGATTTCAGGGCTGAATACCTGGACCTCTCTAAATCTTAGTTTCTCATTTAGGAAACAGGGTTAATAAAAGCACCTACCTAATAGGATTTTCCTGAAAATTAAATGAGGTACCTTATATCAAAGATCTAACATTCCACTTGGTTTTCTTTTTTCTTTTTCTTTTTCTTTTTAAAATTTTTCTTAGATAATTTTAATAGGGTCTTCTTTTTTTGTAAGTTAAATCTTTATTGGTACATTATATATACACATCATAATTGCACTCCACAATGGGTATTTGTACCAGTATAAGACACAACTTAATTCTCATTTTTTCCCATAGCCCTACCCACCCTACTATCCCCCGTATACATACAATTTGTTTCCTTTCTTTTTTGTTATAATCTCATTATTTTCCCCCTTAACCCTATTACACTTTGAGTATTTTCTATTTCACAATATATATCATACAATTATAGAACTCATTTACATCTTTATTTTTTCATACCAGAGAAAAGATGCGATATTTACCTATCTGCTTGGGTTTCTGATAAGTATTTAATAAAAGGAAACTGGCACATTATTAAAACTATCAGTAGCATTAATATTTGTTACTTAAAACTGTTTGGTTTCAAATAAGCAAACGTCTACTGCGAATTCCTTGTGTTTTATAAATGGAGCAGAGGACCTAGCAGGGGTGTGTACTGAAGAGCTGCTGTCTCTACAGGGGCCACACAGTGCTCCTGAAGGGGCAGCAGTCTGGTCTTCCCCACTGTCAGGGAAGGCAGCCATGCCTCCTACATTTGTGCTGGGGAGAATCCTGTTTTCTGCTTGTCTTGCCCTTCCTCACTCAGGTCTGAGAGCTGGAGCTGCTGTGCTCTGGGCTCAGACTGGTCAGGCAGCTGGGCGTGGGGGTGGAGGAGAGGAAACCAGAGTAAACATGTTTTGCAAGAGCAGGACTGGTTTAAGCGAAAGCAATTCTAAATAAGGACAATGCGATCCTGTGCTCTGGCCACCTGACGGCAGCTTCCTCCACAAAGGGTTTGCCATAGAAAACCAAAGGTCAAACTGATAAGCTGGAAGTGCCTGAGCCAGGAGGCAGGAAGCTCATGACAAGACCTCATGCAGCATTGAAAGGCATCACAGGCCGAGCACAGTAGCACAGGGTCAGGATGTCCAAAGACCCAGGCAGGCCTCCAATCCCAGCTCTTTGATGACCAGTCTATTGAAAAGAAAAAGTAAGGAATAAAGGTTTCCTGGGTTCCCCAGAAGAGACAAGTATGTCAATGTGTTATATACTACAGGGTGATTTGCAAAGCCCAGAAAAAAATCTTTACCAGCTGTTCCTCAGAGAAAGGGTTACTATCTAGAATATATAAAGAGCTTAAAAAAATCAGCCCACCCAAATTTAAAGATCCAATTCAAAAATGGGCATCTGAAATGAACAGATACTTTTCAGAGGAAGAAGTAAGAGCAGCTAAGAAATATATGAAGAAATGCTCAACATCATCAGCCATTCAAGAGATGCAGATGAAAACAACGCTGAGAATTCATCACACTCCACAAAGAATGGCTGCCATTTCAGAATTAGCCAAATGTTGGTGAGGCTGTGAAGAAGAAGGAACCCTTCTCCACTGTTAGTGGGATTATAGACTCATACAACCCCTGTGGTGATCAGTTTGGAGATTCCTCAAAAAGCTAGGATTGGAGATCCCATTTGACCCAGCCATTGCCCTGCTAGGTATATACACAAAAGAATTAAAAGACTCATATCACAGTGACGTATGTGCACCCATGTTTATAGCAACTCAGTTTGTGATTGCTAAATCTTGGAAACAACCCAACTATCCATCAACTGGAGGCTGGATTAACAAACCTGTGGTTATTCTACAGAATGGAGTATTATTCTTCCATAAAAAATGATAAGTTTGTATCATTTATACTTAAATGGACATACCTTGAGGATATCCTCATAAGTGAAATAAATAGGGCACAGATAGGTACACATCGCATCTTTTCCCTGGTCTGAGAAAATAAAGATGGAAATGAGTTCTAGAATTGTATGATATATATTGTGAAATAGAAAATACTCAAAGTGAAATAGGGTGAAAGGAAAAAAATGAGATTATAACAAAAAAGAAAGGAAACAAAGTTTATGTATATAGAGGGTGGGGGTGGTAGGGTGGGTAGGGCTATTGGAAAAAATGAGAATTAAGTTGTGTCATATACTGGTACAAATTCTCATTGTGGAGTGCAATCATGATATGTACATGTAATATACCAATAAAGAATTTAATTTAAAAAAAAAGCAAAGGTGTTTATTCTTCTACTGAGACCTGAAGTCTGAAATGCGCTTTACTGGCTCACTGTCAGGGTCTCTCCAGAGGGTCTGGGGGAGTATACTTTCCTTGCCTTCTCCAGCCTCCAAAGACTGTCGGCATCCCTGGCTGGTGGCTGAATCAATTCATCTTCTGTCTCTGTGTCACCCTGCATGGCTTTCTGTTCTGCACAAAATGCTATCTCCTCTGCCTTCCCTTAGAAGAACACCTAGGATCCCACTCAGGACTCTAGAGGAGCCAGAGCCAAAGCAAGTCTTTATCATTCTCCAAAGCCTTTAATATAGAAGAAGATAGGTTCCAGGTGTTATGAGCTAATAGCCCAGGATTCTAGTATTCAGCCTATTATTAACTTCTTAACCATTAAAGAGATGGAGAGCCTCAGAAGGATCCCATCATTAAAAAGTGACCTGTGTTTCAAACTGAGATTTAGAGACTACCATGGCACGCCAGAAATAATGTCGAAATGCTTCATATAATCTCACCTGGCATGAAACTCTGTCTTGGTTATCTTTTTATCCCAAAGGATCTCACAGAGTTCCTCAGCCTTATTACACAAGGATGAAGGTATATATGGAAATATGTGTTTACATTTGCATTGCATTTTGAATGTAGCAGAGTAGTTATGTGTATATACTGAAATCAGGTGTCCCGAGTGAACCCTCACTGAGACTTTGGACAAGTTACTTACCCCTACTGAGTGGCTTGCATCTTCTCACATATAAAATGAAAATAATTGTGTGGCCTACCGCATGGGAAATTGCAAGTGATCAGTGATTTATGCAAAGGAATCTTTCCTATGCTTGACATGTGATAAATGCATATATGTATGAGCTATTACTAACTTTAAAAGGTTTTCAAGCTTAATTTAGCATACATTTGTGTATATCAAGAAGTGAGCTAATTTAGGAGGAGAAGAGGGGAGACAAGGGAAGCTAGAAATATTTACATTTATAGTTAAGTATAAAAAAAGGAGCTAGAAATGCACCTTCACAGGTATGCTCAAGAATTCCATGAATCATTTTCCTCTCCATGGTCCCAGATTCTCACAAAGATCAAGATCAAGGCTCTGTTTCCAGATTTCATTCAGGAATTCCTTTGGTAAATATTTTCTGACTACCTCTGATAATGAAGCTCTCTGAATCCCTTCCTCTGGAGGGGAGGTGGTACCAGGAGCAGACCAGCCTCTGAGATTCCATGAGTTCCAGGCTCTTCTGCTCTATGACTCTTAAGTCATAGCTGGGCTCAAGTGATCAGACTGGTTGGAGACAGACAAGACAGAAAATTGACAGAATAGTCAAGGACAACTAGAAGAAATACTCATATCCGTATACACTGAGGGGGAGAGAGCCCTGGGAATGGCAGGAATCTGAATGAGAAGAAATACTTAGAATAACTACTTACTATGATTTGCTTTCGTGTACTTGCTGTGTGTAAAGTACTTATTGTAAAGGACTGTGTGTTCTACCAATAAAATAGACATTACACAATGAATTTAAGGCAGAACATTAAAAATGCAGTTTTAAATGTTCTACAAAGAAGAGAGTAAAAGCAAAAGTTCAAACACAAGTACAAGAAAAGCAAATGAGTTAAAGTAAGTATTCCACAGGGAGTGACATGACATTTCAGCATTTACCCTAAGTACCTGCACATTCAAAACAGACTTTGAAGAGTCAAATAGAAAAGACTAGAGGAGATTATCTGGCTCGGATCCTGACACAGCGGACCCAGGTATCCCCATTTTATACAGATTTCTGAGGTTTGCAGAAACACAAGAAATGGTGGTGGAGAGAAAATGATAACATAGATTGTTCTGCTTCTTAGTACTCTCTGCTTTCAAACATACATATAAGTATAAGATATATTCTTTAAACCATGATTGCTCATTCTTTTCTACTAGCTAAAAGTGTGATCATCTTAGAGTGATGGAAAACCCATATTTTTGGTTTTCCCAAACAGATAAAAAAATATATTTCTGTGTTATGTAAAAATGTCTAGAGGGGTTTAATGCAACATTCACAGCAAGACTATTTACAACAGACACACACAATCAATAGATATGTAAATAAAATGTGTTATATACATACATACAACAAGAGAGGGCTGGTTATAAGTCAAGTTGGTCAACTGAAGGCTCAGGCTTCTGTACACAGCCTACAAGGTCTCTCATATAATTTTCAGCCATACTTTCTTCCAGGCAGAACTCAGTGTCTTTAGAGAGATTTTGGCCCAGAATTTCTCAATTAACCCCACTCAGAAAAAGATATTGTCATGTTCCTTCCAGAACTCTATAGGGGTTAAATCTGTGTCTGAGGCCATCTGGAAGCACAAGCAGCTGACATTCAGGTCATAATTGAAAATATTGTAAAATTCTGGTCATCACCCAAGTTATGTGTATCAGGCCAGTCTTAGCTGTAGGGTCTACTGTATATATTAGAATATTACTCAGCCATGAAAAGAACAGAGTACAGACCAATACTGCAATATGGATGACCCTTAAAAGCATGGTAAGTAATCCCTAGTATATGATTCCAGTTGTAGAAAATGTTCATAATAAGTAAATCCCTAGAGGAAGAAAATAGACTGTGATTTCTGGGGACAGAAAGGAGGAGAGAATGGGGAATCATTGTTTCATGGGTATGGTGGGAGTTTCTGTTGGGAGTGATTAAAATGCCAGGAAGCCAGAAAGAGGCAATAGATGTGCAATGCAGTGAATGTAATAAACACCACTGAATTGTACATTTTAAAATGCTCTGATAATTATATATGAATTTTGCCTCAGTGTGAAAAATGAAAAAACCCAGAGGTAGGAAATATGGAACTGGAAGGCATCTTATGAAAACTGAGATCTAGTTTCCTTATAGTTCATCTTATAGTTCTGCATCTAAAGCTTTTAATTTCCACTTCCTAGCCCAGCATGGCTGTCCCTGCTTCAAGAGCAGTGACATGTGGACCGTGAGGAAGAAGAGATGACCTGAGGAGAGAGGGAAAGAACCTAAAAAATTGGCATATTGACTGAGATTGGAAGGAGATTACAGGGATTGTTGGAGGGAAGAATGGTGGGAAAGATCTTTCCAGAGAGCTGTGGAGGGCCCAGAACAGAGGCCAGAGCTCTGTGGGGGTGGGGGACAATGAGAAAGTCAGTAGGGCCAGAACATGCCGGGAAGGCTGCAGAGAGGCTGGGACTGCATGGCTCAGCCTGCCTCTGGAGGTTGATAACCCTTCCTGTCACCATTCCAGATCGTGGTCATTTTACCAAACCACACTCCTGTACCTGGAAGGTACAATAAAATAAAGCAAATGAGAGAAGAGACTGGAGCTGGCCTTTGGTAGTCACAAAAGCACATATTTTATCTTACAGGCAAAGACTTTTGAGGTTATTTACCTCTCCCACACAGCGGACAAGGATCCCATGACTCAAAGGTTCTTTCCCGCCTCCTGACAGATGGCCGATGGCACCCCCTCCAGAGGTCTTCTCTGTTGTCTCCTCCTGCAATGACCTCATTCTCAGTGCGAGCAAGAGCCAAGGTAAATTGTGCAGACTTATGGCCAGGGCTGGCAGCTGAGATGTGAACTGGTGATTTTTCTCAGGCCCCTGAGGGAAATAGTGTTTGGTATAACAAGGGGGGGAGGCAGTTGCCCTGGATCATTGGTGCCCTTTGCTCACTCTGTCTGGCTTTGGCAGGAGCTGGGTTCTATGTACTGAGAGAATAGCTGGACCAACCTGCCCTGCCTGAACCTCGTATGCCCCGACAGAGAAAACAAAGACCTGCTGGGTTCAGCTGGGGATCTGGGATGCTTTGGTGTGCTCTGTAGATGCCATGGTTTGCTGTGATGACTGAGACTGGGAGAAAGGGAGATGTGAGTCCTAGACAGGGCAGCAGATTTTCAAAAGAGCAAACACTGAAGACTGGGGTAATTGGGCAGTGACACCAGGTGTAGGTGACATTATTGAATGTCTCCCTTCAAATTGCTAATGCTTTGGCCAGGAAGCTTGATGCGTAAGTGTTAGGAAATAGACAAGCATGAAAATCAAAAAGGAGTAAAAACTTTAATTCTGCCTGAGAATAAAGTGCATTCCGGTGTACCCACATCTTAGCATAATGATGACATCTTAGAATAACAATGACTGCCATGTGATCACTAAGAAAGTGTGTAACCCTAAGCGCTCTGTAGATTTAAGCTTAAATTGTCACGGTCTGAATGTTATAAGGTAACACGTGTTTCTCTATGTCACAGGTAAGAAGCTGAGGCTCTAAGAGTTTCTATAACTTGCCACAGTTGTCCAACTATGAAGAGATAAAGTTGACATTGAAATTCAGTAATGAGTGACCTTGAAGACCATCCTGTTAGCCTCCATCCTTTGTTCCTTCCCCTTAAACTCTATATGAACCAGTATTTGCCTTAACCAGACACACATGCAATCATTTTGCGCAACACTGGAAGAGAATGGAAGAAATTGCCACACTTCTGTTTTATTTAAAACAGAAACAAGGCAGCTAATGATGTGAGTGCCAGGATAAAAGTTGGCAATCAATGGAAGATTAAGGCAAAGGAGGGCCTTCTGCACCCTGTCACCTCACAATGATTTGCATAGTTCTTGCTGTGGACTGGAGAGTTTCCACCAATCACATTCAACCTCTTTTATCCTGGAAGCCAGGTCTCCATATACCTCATCCATCTTCTAGCTTGTAGGTGGGTTTGGCCAATGGAAGGCATCTCCAGGAAATCTGAGGGCAAGTGAAAGGGGCTAAGATATGTGAACACTGGCTCCCTTGTGACCTCTCAGTGAGTTCCTTCATTGCATATCTTGACTGTTTACTGGGCAGCCCTTTGCTGAGGTCCCATGCAGGTCTGGCCTTCTCTGCAGGCTCATCCAACAGGCTTTGATTCTTCCTTATCCCATATTAGTTCACTCTAACTGCAGTCACACTTTTCTTAATAGTCTCTTCATCAAAGTCTTTGTAATGACTCTGTTAGGACCCTAGACAATACAGTACCAGAGCCTGGGGTCTGAAAGGGAGGTCAAAGTCTTCCATTATTATGATTCACAAACTTTTTAGTTTTATATGCATTCATCTAAGAAGAGCCCTACTCTAAAGCATATAAAATTCTGGAGAACTGTGGAACCCTGCCTGCTCAGCATCCCACCCACATCACTACTTTTTCTTATCTTTTCCCACTTAGGCTTCTCCATGGAACACTGTAAACCAGCTGACCTAGTCCAGACCCCTCACTGTGCATAAAGGAAGAAGGCAGTTGGAAAAAATTCCAATGTGTCCTTTATTGGCCTGAATGGTCTGATTTATGGTCTAGACCTTCATCAACAGTTTGCCTCAATATCTTCCAAAGTGTAAAGTCCCGTAAATCTTTGCTGGGAGCAAGGGCTCAACTGCCAGCCTGAGTTATACAAACACATAGAAATGTCATTAAGGCAGCAAGCAGCCCCACTGGCCCAGAAGAGGCCTTTTTTAGCTGGTTCAAATTACCTAAAATCAATATTTGAACAAGGACAAAACCACATGTTTTCAAAAACAAGTTAGAGGTTCTAACACCAGGCCTAGAGATACGGTTCCAATCAGCTCCACAGGCTCTGAGACCACTGGAGTTGCCCAGCCTGGCTTGGCTCGGGCAGCTCACACAATCTCTGGACTTCTGTGTGTCTCCCCCAACCTGACAGGTGACACTGAAAGGCAGAATAAGTAAGAAATGTGAACTTTCACAGAGCCAGGCCTGAGACCCGAGTATAATGCAAAGGAAGTGAGTTGCATCCTCATGCAATCTTTAGCAATTTGTTCAGGATCTGTACCAAGTGTTGGGCCCCAGAATGAATGAAGCCATGAGACTCTGCTCTCTGCCTGGAGACAGGAGAGACAACAGACACTTTCAGGCATGATAGCAGGTGTGTGTCACAGGTATGAGGGGCTCTGGAAGCAAAGCAAGGCCAGGTGGTCCAGGTCTGAGCAGCCACCCATCCAGAAGGGTTCCAAAGAGAAATACCCTGGATAGTAAGCTAACTAAAGTGCTTCTAGGCCCCTGAAAGGGAGAGAGTCATGAAGAGGACACAGATACCACCCCACCACTTACTCGCTGCCTAAGGGGAGATAGCTTTGAGAATAGGTTCCATGGTGTGCGTCTCTGGCAGGGACCACTCTCAATGAAATTCCCTGTAAACCACACCATATTTCCCGCACTCTGTGTCCTATGATGGGCCCTGGAGTCATCATCCTCTGTAGGACTTCTGTAGTCCCACTAGTGCCTATGAGTATCTGTGCTTCTCGCTTTCTGGCTGTGCTTTGCTTCATGACACTTCTTTCCCTGGATAGCCACAGGCTCTGTCAAGTCCTCACGCTTTTGTACACTTCAGTCCCCATCTGAGTGATAAAGGTATGAGCTGCCTCTAAAACTCAGTTTAAGTGTCCCTTCCCACACAATACTGTCCCTGAGATTTTGCTAGTCTCCTGCCTATCCTCTACCCTCTATGCCTATTTAGAATTCAGTGATTAAGGTAGGGTACTGGGCCCTTTGCTTGGGATCTGCTTGTTTACCAGCCTGACTTTCCTTGCCATGAGAAGTGCATTCTGTTGATTCATTTGTTTCTTTAACTATTTATTTCATCATTTTGTATTGTCTGAGCTCTACTTTAAGCCAAGTACTGGGCATGAGAACACCAAGAATAAAAAAAAAAAAATTAGATCCCACTGTCAGAGGCTTATTGTAAAAGGATTTTTTATTGGTGACAGCCAACAAAATGGACTGAATACTCAAAAACCATGAGCCAAAGAAACTAACTCTTTTATGTTATGAGTGTCACAGATTTTGACTCAGCAATGGAAAATCAGACTAACAACTTGTTAGTAAAAATTTAATACATATTTCTCTCCTATGAAGTAGAGTGTAGGAAAAGACTCTGCCTAGAGAAATAAAACATATTTCCTAGAGAAAAATTTCCTTTCAGCTTAGAGATAAAGGGAAGGTAGAATTTAATTGAGCACATTTTAAAGAAAGAAAAAATATCCAGGCAGAACTGAATAGTATCCACAACCCAGAGCTTGACATGGCCCATCTTATGCAGAAATTTGTCAGTGCAGTCATGCTACACATAATGACATTTTGATTAATATGGGACTGCTTACGGGATGGAGGTCCCATAAAATTATGCCATAAAGCAGCTGAAATGTTGCTGTCACCTAATGACGTTGTGGCCATCGTAAAGTCCTGGTAGAATATGTGACTCACATATACTCCCTTATTTAAGGGAATGCTTCCAGAAAAAAAATCTACTACATTGACAACTGTATAAAAGCACAGGGCCTAGAATTATGGACAGCACATTTTATAAACATTTTATTATTATTTTAGAATGTGCTACTTGTAGTTGTAAAATAAATTTTATCATAAAATAGTATGCCATGATACATTGGTGGAAGCCACCTATATTGTAGGATGACTGCATTTCTTGGGGACATCAGGAAGCTGTGTTGAGTGATGGACTTGTACCCTCAAGGTCTGTGTAGGGGATGGGTCAGCATAGTGATAACATTGCCAAGAAGTGCAATTCTCAGTATATGATCCTCTCGCTTAACAGTTGGCACCATGAGGATGACAGAAGGACCAACTGAGGTGCCAGTGTTGGAAAGTAGACCCAACTCAAGTCACGGTGGGCCACAGACACCATGTCGGGGAGCTGTATTTACTCAGAAGAAATGGCATAGTGCTGAAGGCCTTACAGGCCCTTTGTCTCCATACTGCCAAGAAGAATGGTTTTCAGTAGCCATTTATGTTCAACCTGAAAGCGCTCACCTTTTTAAAGGCACTCTAGGATGTCAGAACCTACCTGCCCTGCCACGGGAAGGGTGGCCACTCCCTCTGGGTGGGCCTGGGCCTGGGACTGCAAGCCCTACTTGCCAGCAACAACTTGAACTATTCACAGTGATGTGACTTAATAATTGCTCCTCAACTCTCACTACAATGACCAAACCACAAACAAATGAGGTTAGGCATACCAGACACCTTTCCTTTTCCTTTCACTCTGCTAGTTGGAAAAACCCTGCAATTTCCATCTGTTTATCTACTGAGTCAGCCCCTTCCTTAGCATCAGGTTGTTCCTGCTATGGTGATAAGCAACGTGTTAGTTATGATTCTCCAGAGAAACCAAACTAATAAGACAGACAGACAGACAGATACATAAATAGATACATAGATAGATGGATAGATACTTGGTTACATGCATTTTGGAGGAAGGAGAGAGTGATTTATTAAAGATATTTGCTTACACATTTGTGGAGACTGAGAAGCCTGTCAGCCTTCTCTCAGCAAGAAAGAGACCCAGGGAATCTGGAAAGGTCATTTGGAATGCCTCAGGAGCCACAAGGGCATAGGGCAAACTCTGGTCTGTGGGAGTGACTGAGAACTACTGTGGAAGCCAGGAGTTAGACACTTCAGCTCGCTCTTACTCTGTCTCTGTCTCTGTCTCTCTCTCTCTCTGTCTCTCTGCAAATTGAATCTTTCTGTCCATATCCATAGTTGTTCTGCTCAAGTGTTCAAGGGGTGAAATGCTGGCCACTCTTGCAGGAGAGGATCATCTGCATTCTTAGTAAACACATCTGGATGTTGACAACTTCCGGAAGTGACCAACTATTCCGTCACTCCATGATTAACCATCACAGGAAGCTTCTGAAATGGTCCCCAACAATTCTTCTATCAGTTGGCTGAGACTTCCATAAGGGAGTACCACACACGTTGTGTGGCTTAGACCAAAATATTTGGTCTGCAAGAAGTCCAAGATCAAAGTTGGCAGAGCTGATTGCTTCTGAGGTCCATGACTGAGGGTCTGTTCCAGAACTCTCTTGGCTTGTGGATGACTATCCTAGCATTCACATGGCATTCTCTGTTTGTGCATGTCTGCCTCCAAATTTTCTCTTTTTACAAGGATACTGGTAATATTGGTTTAGATCTTACACTATTGACCTCATTTTAACTTGATTACCCTTGCAAAGACCACTGAGGGTCAGAAATTTGACACATAAATATAAGAGATAGAGGACCCATTCAACATACAATCCCCCTAGTATTTATTTTTCTTGTCAGTCTTTCCCTTGAGTGAGGGCTGGATAAAAATGATGAGATGTCATTTCAACACTAGGTTACAAAGAGCCTCCCTCTCCCTCCTTTCCTGTCTCTCTCTCTCTCTCTTTCTCTCTCTCTCTCTCTCTCTCTCTCTTCTCTCAGGTGTAGATGATTGGCAGTGATAAACACCTGTTGTAAGGATGGGGAGGGAGCAAAATTGTACAGAGGGAGAAGTTGAACCCTGATGCATGCTTGATGAGGACTCAGCCAACCCAGAAAGGTTCTCTGAAGCTAATGAAATGCCCAACAGCTGAACCTTCTATCTGGCTGAAGTGGCCAGTTCTTTATGCTCCTGCCTTAGTACCAGTAGCTACAGAGGTGTGATTCCAGACAAAGCATTTTTCACAACTCAGGTTGAACCTGAAGGGGCCAATAGCTGCAGCTTCTCTTCTGACTACATTCCTGGTAGCTAGATGGGCCTTCTTTTGAGGTGAGATCTGGATGGCAGATCTCTATCACAGTAGAGGAACACAGATAAAGGGGTACAAAGATGAGTTTTGGGGGAGATATGATCCTGAATACTGAAGGAGTAATAAATGACATTCAGAGTAGGAGTTTGGATGGAGAGGAAAAAAGAGGTTAAGGCAAAATGATATTTAAAAATGTCTTTGTTGGGCCAGGAAGTTAGCTCAGTGGTTTCGGCACCTGTCTTGCAAACACAAGGGCCCGGGTTCTATTCCCTGGTAACCACATACAAGACTGGGCATGGAGACTCATGCTCAGCAGCAATCAGCACCACATACCACAGTGCCAGGTGTGGTGGCTCAAGCTTGTAATCCCAGTACTTGGGAGGCAGAGGCAGGAGGATTGCTGTGATGTGAGTTTGAGGCTAAGCTCAGGGCCAGCCTGCACTATAAAGCAAGACCCTGTCTCAAAAAAAAGTCTTTGTTTTATGTTGCTATAACAAAATAACTAAATCTAGATATTTTATGAAGAAAATAGATTAAAATTGTTTAGCTGTTTTGGATATCCAGAGAATAGCTCCAGCATCAGCCTGTGTAAGAGAGAAGATCCATTGTAAGAGAGGAAATAAGAGATTCAGAAAGAGGCAACCTCAGTGTTCTATAATAGTCAACTTTGGTGGGAACAGGTCCAGTCCTCCAAAATGGACATTATTCCCTCCTGAGGATGACATCTCTACGACCTAATAATCTCCTACACAGCCTCCACCACCTTGATATTGATACACCTTGATACTGATATCCCATCTTAATTTTTGTGGAGGCTAACTTTATTCAAACCTTGGCCAGTAACTACAATAGTACTTCATTTTTCCTGTGCCCCTGAGCTTTCTCTTATCATCACGTGCTTGGCAAGATAACAGTATGTCTTTACTTTCATGCCCAGGACATGCCAGGAGAGATGCAAAAAGGTAGGCAGATAGGAACTTAGTTTGGGGCTACATTTTTTTCTCAGTGAATAGTTGCCGAGAAATGTGCCTCTAGAAGTTCTAACAAGAGGTTCACTCTGACAGTTAGAACTATCACACCATGAGAAATTGGTGACCTCATGCCACAGTCTAGAAAATACACATTCTGGGGCCTGGCACTTAGTAGATCAACTGGTGTCAACTCTGAACACCTTGACAAGTAAAGGATTGTATTGAGACATGGGTAGGCCTAGGGATATAGCTCTCAAGGTCAGAAAATATTAGGAAGTCTGGGTTCCTACCTAGGAAACAAGCAGAAAAGAGAAACACATGAGTACTGTGTACCTGGCTTCATGGCCAGACTTGAGCATGTCATTTATGTATTACCACATATGTCCTCCTGGTTATTTGTCTGTCCATATAGCCACTCATATATTCTTTAACACATTAAATATTTACATGAAAGATAGCATTTACAATGGTCTGAGTGTTTGTGTCTTCCAAGATTTATAGATTGAATCTTGAGCATTAAGGTGATGACATTAGAAGGTAGAATCTTTGAAGAGTGATTAGATTAATGAGATGGTGCCTTGTCAAACAGACATGAAGAAGCTTTTCTGGCCTTTCCAACTCTTGAAAACTCACAGAAGACATAATATATGAACCACGGAATAAACTCTCAACAGACACCAAATCTGCTGCTACCTTTGTATTTTTCAGTCTCCAGAACTGTGAGCAATAAATTTCTGTTTAGAAATTACAGTTTCAAGACTTTTGCATCCCAAATGGACTATTTTTTTACTTCCATCTCATTTCTTTCTTTCTTCTACTATAAATCCTTTTGCACAGAAGAAATTATCACTAACCCAGACAAAAGACATAAATCTTATATCTACACAAAAAATATACTAACATTTGTTAAGATATGTGGTCAGTATTGGAAGGAAAATGCAGATTTAGCTTGGTTATATTCACTCTGAAAAACCTGCCAGCTTTATGCTTTCAGATCTAATACTTCCATTTCAGGTTGCAGCCAAGATCTAGGCATGGACAAGGAAGTACAGTGGAAAATGGATAGAAGAGGAGGAGATACAGAGGAGGAAGAAAACCCCCAGTGCCCATGTGAATAGGATACAGAAGTGGGAGATAAGAAGATGGGAAAGTCAGTGTGCACATCTCAGTATAGGACGAACCACCTGATGCTGGGATGTACCCACAAGCTCTTCCAAATACTTTGTTCCCAGTGAAGACAAGTCTTTGCTGCATCCTGGGGACACTGCTGTGAGTTGAGATTCAGTTCCGGCTCTGGGTCATTCACAGCCTGAGGAACATGGCACATGATCCAATGAAGAAGTGTAGAGGGATGATTGTGTCAGTAAGCAGAGGATCTTCCTGGAGACTTTGGCTTTCTGGAAGACTTCCTTGGGGAGATGTGATAGTTAAATTTTGATAGATAGGTTAGAGTTATCCTGACAAGGAAGAGTAACAAGAGAAAGAGAAGACATAATGAACTAAGGAGCAAGAGCCTCCATTGCCAATGGATCACCTTGTGAAAAGAGTCGGGGGTGTGAAATCTTGCGTTGGTTCAGTGTGGTTGGTTATGTGAGTGGGAAGGAAAATTGGGTACCAAGACAAGACTTGGATGAGGAAGAGTTTGTGTGCAAGCTAAGCACTGAAATTTTATTCTGAATGCTATGGGAGCCTTTTAAAGAATATTCCACAGAACTACAATCTTCAGTCATTGAAATGGAGCTACTGGAATTTCTTGGATGGCTCCAGAAGCCTACCTCTGAGTCCTAGGCAATGAAGTTTGGCCTGAAATTCACTCAGTATTTGGCTTCCTGTTCTGCTCTGGGATTAGAAACTGACTCCTCGGCTTGCACAATGGGTTTATTTCGTGGTTTGGGGTCACTGGGTGGAGCCTCTGTGGGTGGGTCCTTTGTGAAACAATCCACTCACCCATGCAGTCAGAGGGATGGGACGTGGGGACTGAAGTAGGCTGTAATAGCTGTTATCATGGCTCTCCCTCTTCCCTTCTCAGTAGGTGCAAACCTGCGCCAGGTTTCAGAGCAAAGAATCCGTTTACTTCCAGACAAATTCAACCTTTCATTAAGACTCAATTTATTCCTGGAGACTGTAAGATTGTGAAGATTTCAAGATCACGGTCAAGCTGATCCGGGTTAGAGTCTTGGCCGCGTTACACACTGTGAGAACTTCAGTAGTCTATTACCTCCTCTGAGCCTCAGTTCCCTGAGATATAAGATGGAGACACTAATGCCTTTCTCAAAGGTCATTAGGGCATTAAATAGAAGAACATTTATAAACCTTTGGCACTATCTACTAGCTTAGCCTCCAGAGTTTTCTGCTTATGCTCTTTCCTTCTCTTATTGAGGGCCAGCTCAACTCAACTTTACTGTAGTAATGGAATTAAGGAAGTATCATGTGAAAATATGTTTGCCATTGGGAAAATCATAAAGATTGGTGCATTCTTTCATTTATTATAGCAAGTTATAGTAAGTCAAGCAGCATCATGAAGTCAGAAAGCAAAGAGTCCAGTGGCAAGGTCTGAGTGCCCATCTCTCTGTGCCTCAAGCCAAGCCACATTTCTGAAAAAGGAGATTCCTTTTGTCTTGAGATTTCCACAAGTCAGATGTATTGGGGGAAGAGGAGACTAAGCACCGAAATGTGTCCTTCCTTATCTGCTCACAGAAGTCCTGTGAGTTTCCATGCTGGCCTACAGCTAAGGAAAAAGAAATTCTTCCACAGGAAAAGAGTTAAAAAGTTCATGCTTCAAGAATGAATCATAAAATATCCCAAGAATGTCAGAGAGAAATATGATATACCCCAGGGGCCACCGGGAAGAGAAGGGGGATAACTGGGCTACCACAGGCTGAACCCTACTCAGCCTCCAGTCTGCATTCTGACGAGCTGAGAAAGGTGCAACTCGTGGTGGGCATCTCTCCCTTCCTCTCTCTTTTGCTTTCTAGACACTGAGGTCCTTGCCCTGGGCCAGCCCATTGCTATTCTTAACTTCTGCTAAATGTCTAAGACCTTTGGGATCAAGTAGATCTAAATTTGAAAGCCAACTCTGCCTTTACTGTGTGATTTTGGCAAGTTAATTTGTCCCACTGAATTTCCTTGTCTTTATCTACCAAACATATATATATATATATATATATGCCCATGGTTTTTGGGAAAGGACTCAGTGAAATAGTGCTATGAAGGCTTTGGATCAGTAGCTCAGGAGGGGCTCCATCAGTGGCAGCTAATATTTAGAGAGAGGATGGCTTGCTGATGGGCTGTGTAATTCATGTATGACAGAGGGCCTGGGTCCCAAGGGGTATGTTTGATTTATGAGCCCAGCTAAGTCTGCAACCAAAAATCTAGGGGTCCATAAAGTGATGAGAGAAGACAGAGAGAGAGAGAGAGAGAGAGAGAGAGAGAGAGAGAGAAGCTTCTCCTCACAACATGTGGAAGAAAGGACATCTCCAAAGGGAGTGACTGGGGCAAAAACCTGGCTGCTGAGCTGGACCTGAATTTCCAGCTGGGTCAATATTACCCAGAAAGTGAGGGGTCTCTGGGCATACCAAGGTTCCTGGGGTTCATTCAGTGATCATTCAACGGCTCTCTGCTCTACACCCACTTCATGTCAAATTCTGGTTACAGAAACTAAGATGAAACAGAAAACAAGACATTGTCCTTACTGCCTTGGTCTGACTTTCAGATGGAGAAACAGAAATTAAACAAAAATCAATAACTTCTGCCTTCCGGGTACTACTAATTTGCATGATTCAGACATCAACCCCAGGATTCTGAAGGAAGCGACTGAACAGAAGGCCTGTCCAAGAGTCACAAGTTGACATCAACTTCTGGGAAATTTGCCCTGTGTGGGCAACAGGCTGGCAGCAGGAGTAATTCAGTTAGTGAAGCTGGAAGTGCAGGCTCTGATTCAAGAAAACCGACTTACGGAACTCTGCTGCTCTGAGTACAAACTGGGAGTTGGGCACATTATTTATCCTCTTAGAGCTTAGCATTGAGGTTCATGAATAAGGGAGGAATCCAGTCCTGGATTCAGAGGAGAAGTCAAAGGCCAGAATCGAGTACGAAAACTGGGCACAGTTAGTAACGGAGCAAATTTTTTTTTTTTAAGGTTTTTTTGAGACAGGGTCTCGCTTTGTAGTTCAGGCTGGCCCTGAGCTCAGCCTCAAACTCATGTCACAGCAATCCTCCTGCCTCTGCCTCCTGAGTGCTGGGATTACAGGCATGAGCCACCACACCCGGCACTGTGGTATGTGGTACTGGTTGCTGCTGGGCGTGACTCTCCATGCCCAGTATGGTATGTGGGTACCGAGGATAGGACCCTGGTCCTAGTGCTTGCAAGACAGGCGCTGAGCCACTGAGCCAAATCCCTGGCCCGGAGCAAATTCTTAGACAACACAGAATAGAGAAAATGGTGCTTCAGGCCAAAGAGCAACTAGTAGTAAATTGTCCTTATTGAACACTTCTTGGTATCAAGCCTTGTGATAGTTGTGACACAAATTATGCCAATCCATAACATAGCAATTCTCTGTGAGTCCATTGTCATGGCTTGTATAGAGGTATCCCTCAAAACCTTATGCAATCATAGGATTTTTCAGAGGTGGCTGGATTGAGGGTGTGTGATGTTGGGATTAAGGGTTCAATGATAGGATTAAGGGTGTGAGTGCTACTCCCCTGTCCTGCCCCCAAGGATTGGGCAGTCTGGATAAGAGATAGGGGGCAGAGCAGCTCAGCATTTGTCACTGAGCATGCTTTTGTGTTGATTGCTGCTTCCTGCCTTGCCATAGACTGTTTCTCTTCTATGACACCCTTCTGCCATGCCACACTCCCCAGCCTGGATATAATATTATTTATATTTTACTATCTTGGCCAGTACAAAGTTAGTCTCAGAAGCTTTTTTTAGCTCTTTTTTCTTCAAGAGCTTATCTATAAGCCAAGCACAAATGGGGGGGGGGTTGCCAACTGCCAATTACATCCACTCCAATTACACATTCAGGGACCAAGAAAATCTACACCAGATGGATCTACGGACCCAGTGGACACATTGTGAGCTGGACTTGGGCCAGGCCTCCATTTACTTAGTGGCCCCATATGTCCCTATTTTGTTAGGGATGTCTTGATAATGCTTCTGATTCTTATGTGAAAGTAACAACCAGAACCCATGATCAGCAGTTCCCAAAATATTAACATATTTCTCCTGTCCTAATACTGTAGATAGATACTCAAATAAAAGCCTTCAGGTCCATTTGAAGGTGTTCTGTGGAAACCATTAGCAAATGTACATCTTTGGTGTGCAGAGATCTTTATCCAGAGAATACAACCTCTCATTTAATCAGTAGATTCTAAGTCTGAATATTTACTCAGGTCTAGAAACTAAAGTTTCTTGATCTTTCACTCTTGATTTTTGGGAGTATAGATGTAGTAATAACTGTACTTCCTCTGTGCCCAAGCCTACCCCCATAGATAGTTGGTCATAGGAACTATTTTCATGTGGTCCCTATAGATAGACCCTTTTTTATTTTGCTATGACAACTTTGCTTCTAATGATTAAGTGACACCAAGTGACTCTTGTTAGTATGAGATTCTGTCATCCCTATTGATTTCAGAGGACCCAGTTCAGTGATACCATTCCCTACCATTAGCTGAGACACATATAGGACAGTCAACTGAGCTTTTCAATAACAGATATGCTCTGTTTACATCTTTCTCATTGCTTTGGTCAACAGAGTGTTCTCCGAGTCCTCCTACAGAATTTATTGACTGATGGGCTTTTTGGTCTTACTTGTCTCTACTCTAATATGTTGGGCCTTTGTGATCCCTTCTTTTCCAATCTGCCATGGATTTCTGTCAGCTCTACTTCTTTGGGTGCCAGCTAACACCTTCATAAATCTCCCCAGAGACAATGCAGTAAAATGTTAGCAGATCTCTTTGGATCCTTCCCAGGATGCTAAATACTATATTCCAACAGAATATTCTTTTTGCAATAAACTATTAACCCACTTTAAGTCTTGCTTTCCTTGATTTGTCACTGCTTGGACTCTGATCTAAACGTGCCCTCCCAGCTCCTCTGCCTCATGTTGTCTGATCTGCTAGCTGGTTCAGTGTATCATCTCTCCTCTTCAGCAGCACCACCACCTCCCCAGCATGGTTGTGGGGTGATTTGACATTGTCCCTGACCTGCTGTTCAGAAGGAGACATGGAAGTGGATCTTGGAAGGAGCAGAGTGTGGGGACTTAACCTTGTGAGGTACATTAAATGCATCTGCTGGGCCGGGGATATAGCTCAGTGGTTCCGGCACCTGTCTTGCAAGCGCAAGGACCCGGGTTCAATCCTCAGTAACCACATAACAATACTGGGCATGGAGACTCACCTCAGCAGCAACCAGTACCACATACCACAGTGCCGGGCGTGGTGGCTCACCCCTGTAATCCCAGCACTCGGGAGGCAAAGGCAGGAAGATTGCTGTGATGTGAGTGTGAGGCTGAGCTCAGGGCCAGCCTGAACCACAAAGAGAGATCCTGTCTCAAAAAACCTTTTAAAAAATGCATCTGCATTATCTAACAAGGAGGAATGTGCTATTTCTATAGCCCAAGAGGGTTCAGAAATATCTGGGGCCCTCAAGGCTCTGATTTACAAGAAATCAATCTAGGTGTCCCCAGTCAGTCTTGGGATCATATCCCTTCCCATCAAGGGCCTGATCTTGGTGCAGCCAGCTTACTGTGATCGAGTTTTCAATCTTCTCTACATATTTGCTACCTTTAAGCCATTTCTGAGACTCAGCTTTCCCGTTCTTATTTCTGAAGTAATGAGAGGGTTTTTTTTAACCTGCTGCCAAAAAAGGACCCTTACTTTAACACTATGCCATAAATTGGTGATTGATCACCCACAGAATTAATCACTTGTTGTTGCATTTTTGCAGTGTATTGATTGTACTTAGCTATTTGATTGCATTGTCTTTATAATCACTCCTTCTCCTAAGCCTCCTGAATGCTTGTGATATTGCAATGGCTGGAATATTTCCTCTCCCTGGTGTCCCACAGTGTACACTACTGCTATGTCCAGATTGTAAAAGGACCCCAAAAGGCCATGTGTTTAAGGGCTGGTTCCCCACCTGTGACTCTATTAGGAGGCAGGGTGACCTTTAGTTGGTGGGGCCTTTTGGAGAGATGTTCCTAGGCCAGTGTGGGTGCCTTTGGAGAAGACATTTGAGCCCCAGGCCTATCCTGTCTGTCTCTGTCTCCCAGCTGCTGCACCTCCCCTCCCACCTGCTTCTCATCATCTTGTGCTACCTCACCATAGGCCCCAAACCAAGAGTCCCACCAATCATGGACTAAAATTTCTGAAATATCCTTAAAGGATGATGATCGTAACCTCCTTATAGCCAGTTATCTCTGGGATTTTGTCATAGTGACAGGAAGCTAACAAAACTGAAAGCTGAAGTGTTAATGAACATTATGGGCAAGACAGGCTTCCCACATCACAAAAAGGGGTGCTCACTGCTGGCCAGCATGCCCACTCTGTGCCATCCCCACTGAGACAAGTTCTGTCAGCTGTGCTGCTCCTGAGGTGTGGGGTGAACTCTGCTCCTGGCTGCTCCTCCACTGGAGTGGAGTCCTGAGGCAGCTTTCAGAATACCAGAGAAAGAAAGCTTTAGTTCTGATGGGGGCTGTGCCTCACAGCTTCCAGTGTGATGCCTCACCATCATGAAAACGTGCTTACACGTGTCTGCTTGAATGTCTCTCACCAGGAAGCCTCTCCCTCTTCCTCTGCTTCATTTTTCTCCTAGCATTCATCTCCAGCTGAAACTCTTCCTTATCATGTATCTTCTACCATCAGACTGTGCGTTCAGATTCATGGTGCAACAGTACCTAGAGAAGGGCTTGCAACACAGTAAGACCCAACAAACAAATGCAATACAGTGGATCCTTGACTTACAAACTCAGTTCATTCTGCTGTAACTCAAGTTGGTCCATTGAAGGCTCAGACTCTTCTACATTGTCTCTCTTCAAAATCTCTCTCCTATGTCCAGGCAAAACTCAGTGTCCTTAGAGAGACACTGGCCCAGGATTTTTACCCCACATAGGAAAGGGTGTTGTAAAGTTCCTTCCAAAACTCTGTAAGAGTTAAATCTGTATCTGAGGCCATCTGAAAGCACAAACAGCTGGCATTCAAAATATTAACTCAAGACTTTGGTCAGAAGTTAAAAGTAAATTTCTGGTAGTAACCCAAATAGTTTGTATGTTAGCCTGATTGTAACTCGAGGGACTACTGTACCAAATATTTCCTACTTAGGTGAATCTCATTGGAATTTCTGTGGGAGTGTAAAAAAAAATCTCATACTTGGTGTTTCACATAGACACTTTCGTACAAAAAATATATAAGAATATATGAATATAATGTTAAAAAGAGTTTGTGAATATGCTTCTTTCTATAAGTAACATTAGAATAAGGAAAAATATATTTTCTTTATAGAAATATACTAAATTTGTGCAGCTCATGATCAGGAAATAGAGACTGAATTTTTTACCAAAAGCTTATGGGCAAACCTTTCATTCTCAGTAAGGAGGCAGGGATATAGGATTTGCTTTTATTTCTTCTAGCACCAGCATTTAATTGCAGACTTAACAGGCACTCAGGCCTATAAAAGATTCACCTTGTTTCTCTGAATGTATACATTATTTACCACGCAGCCTATGAAATATTTACCCATTTTCTCAGCTGGCTGAACTCTGTTCAGCCTTAACTACCTCACCGCTTGCTCGAAGCTGATCAAATAGGCGGCTGGCACCTCTCCAGACATGGACGGAGCAGGCAGCTGGAAAGGGACCATATTTCATGCATTTGTCAGACCACATAGCAATCAAGGGTGTTGAAAGGTTTTCTGAAAGTCCTGGGTGGGGGAGGGTCCGTAATCCCCCCACCTCTGTGGCATGACCGTCTCTGCTGGGTCCGTGCAATCATCTACTCAGAATGCATTTGTGGGTCACCTGTGGTATTCTCCAGCTCTTGGGCAAATGAGTGGGAATAAACCAAGTTTCCATCCTTTGTTAGAGAAAAACAACTCAATGCTAAACGTTATCTTAGTTTGCAACCAGTGTGCACAGAGAAATGTGACCTTTTGAGCCAGATCTTTGCTCTGAAGTTCTGTCCTACTTTCTCACTCCTGTGCCTGTAACTTACACAGACTTACTGTTTTGGTTTTTTTATTTTTTGTTTTTTGTTTTTCTTTGTTTCCTCAGGACACTGACGCAGTAGGATGAAGGACAGGAAAATCCTCACGCTGGCACTGTGAAAGACAGACCGCTTTTCCCATCTTGCAGGCAAGAAAATGAGACTGAGAAATTAAGAACTCTGCCAGATCCACTTTGAAGGGGGAGAGCTAGGCTTCTAGCTCATTTCTGTTTCTTTCCAAACACCACTGTCCCCTTACTTACTTAAAACATGCACATACATGCTAACGTGTACACACATATATTTGAAAAAGTGACAGTGACTTTGATTTCAGCAATACTCCAAACCTCCAATGACACTACATTCCCTTGTTATCTGTCCTCTAGCACTGCACTTTATTGCAGTCATTATAACTGTCATAATTTATTTATTTGATCACTCTTTGCTATTGAATCCCCCACGAAACTCTATGTGGGCAGGAGCTGTGTTTATCATGTATCATTCTGCCTGGGTAATTGTATTACATGTATTATTATTTACTCTGCAATAACTATTAAATGTAACAAATATTTTCTCATTTTACTGCTAAAAAAGTGAGGCTCTAAGAGGAAAACGACTCTTTTGAGATCACACAGCTAAGAAATGGAAGAACTAACATCTTAACCCAAAATGGTCTAATTCTAAAGCCCATGCTTCTTTTCTTGGGCCACTTCATCTCCCTAAGAAAGGAAAAGGTCCAAGGAGAGGAGAAAGAGACAAACTCCTGTGCAGTCAGGGCCACAGCGTTGGACATTATGCTGAGATTCTTGGTCACTGCTATATCTTTTACTCCTCACCAGAAATTCACTTTTAATGCAAAGTTTTGTTAAAGTATTGTTTTTGTTTTGGAGTTTCTCATTTACTGTGTCTGTTTTTTGTTTGTTTGTTTTCAAATTCAGGCACAACCAGCTGAGATGAGACTAGGAGAAGTAAATAAAGGCCAGTATGGAGCTTAGTACCTATGAAGTAGACAGAACACTTTAACACACCTCTCCTCTTCACTAATTCCAGTGCAGAAATCCGCCAACCAAACTAAAAAAACAAGCGAGCCAGGTGGGACTCAGGTAAATGCCACCCCCGTAACCCAGTTCCCAGTGAAGGAAGGTGGGGGGACGGAGTGAAGAGGAACATGGTGACCCCGCTGTCCGCCTCACTGCTTCTTTGCCATTCAAATGCTCTCCTTTCTCTCCTTTAGAAAACCAAGCAAGTGCTATTTATCTTCTCAGTCTTTCGTGTTCAGCAACTGTTCCTTGGTGAATGCTACTGGTAGAAATAGAAAATAAAATTGAAAATGGATAAAATGAAACGTGTTATTAGCTATAAACAGAAATGCTGATCAAGAAAAGTAGATTTTAAAACTGAATTTTGTGAAATTAATGCTCACAAAAGTAAACTCAAAGTGACAGAAGCTATAACCTATTCAATTTGACAGGGAAAAATGATTGATTAATAAAATACTTGTTTATAATTTGCAAAAATATATTTGATTCTAATAAAAATGGAATGAGGAAAATCAGAAATAGTGAACAGGGCTGTATAGAAATTCAATAAAAATATAAATTTGATTAAGATTATTTGTTACAGAAATTTATTCTTTCCATGTGAGTATAATTTCAGTGGAAAAGGTTGTTACACTGAAGTTAGAATTTAATATCCTTTGGGCAAAAGCCAAAGTTGCCAGGCATCCTGTGGGTCTCTCCCAGGGTCTGACACTGTTTGGGGTCTTTACTTATGTTTTATGTCTAATACTTAGGATCACACTTTTGTTATCATATATCAACTCAGACTTTGCATATGAGAAAACTGAAACTCAGTAAAGCTAACCAATTGTGCATAAATGACTTATTCCAAAGCCAGGATTATTTGTTAATTAAAAGGTTATAGTCTCAGCATGATATAGTAATCAGTTGGGTCTTCCTTCGAGAGATCAGAACATTTTACTAAGGGTAGAAGAGCTCTGTCTTCTTGACCTCTCTGAGTGGTGTTGAGGCAGGCACACCTATGGCTCTTGGGACAGAAACACGAAGAGCACTGGAGATAGATGGACTGGACTAAGATTTCTACTTCTCTAAAAACCCAAGCTATTCCTGATCCCCAGTCTAACATTCTTGTCTCTTGAAGAAAGGACAAAGGTCTTGGTTTTGTTGAAATGGATGGACATAGAATAATGTTATGTCTATGGTTTGGAGGTTTCTGCTGTTGTTTCCTTAGAGGGCATGCGTACAGGAAATCAAACCCGGGGCTTTATGCTTGTAGGCTGAACTCCCAGCCACCTTCCCACCACACACACTATGTTACCAGGCTGACCTTGAGTTGAATGATGCTCCTACAAGCAGCAGCAGTGCAACCTGCTTTCAATAATTCTAGTTTTTTCAAAAACAATCTGAGGCTAGAAACCGATCTCAATTCACAGATTTTATATGATATAGTAAAGTTGAGCGAAAGTCATTTTTATTACTCTTATTATTTCTTCTGATAAAGGAGAATTTAGATAAAGTTTGAAAAATGCAAATACAGTACTGAGCACAAGCTCATAGCACAATGCCTGGCAGGAAGAAGATGCTAAGAAACACGGTTGAATGAATCCAAAGGTAGATACATAGAAGCCTAGATGGGTAGCTATGTGAATGAGTACCAAGGGCCACAAGTTTATTTAATCCAACTCAAAGCTTGCAAATAAGCAGCAGTTTCTTGATAGGCTCAAGATTAAAATTGGATCCCTTTGCTAGACCTCTGGAAAACTGAGGCAGATGGATCCCAAGTCTGAGCCCAGCCTGGGCAAGTCAGTAACTTATTATGAATGTGTCAAAATAAAAAATAAAAAGGACAGGAGCTCCAAGGTGAAGATTCTGCATTCAATGCCAGGTCCTGGAAGAGAAATAGTAAATGACTCTTTCAGCATATTAAAGCTCTGTAAAATCAATTGCACTAATTTTTACCTACTTTCTCCCAAAAACCTTTTCCCAGCCCAAGAAGCGTCATGTCACTGGTAGCCTGCAATTTATTTTCCAGCACAACCTCAAAGGCTTGTGGAGCAGTAAAGCAATGTGGGCTAAGTGTGACACCTGCTTTCATACTCATACCCAGGTACTGGATACACAGATGGCTTCAGAGAAATAGCCGAAGAACTAGTGGGAGTGGTCCAGCTTCAGGAAATTGCAAGTGTATTGTGCTCAAAGGCTGACCAAATCAAGCCACATCCCTCAGCCTGCTGCAGTCCTTTTTCCTACCCAGTCTTTCCCAAATTTAATATCTTCTTGGGCCTTCAGCCAATTCTCCCTTGTTTTCATGATTCTTTGGCTTCCGTTGTAGCTGAGATTCCATTAGACACAGACAACCTGAACACAGGGACCTACTCATTCATCTCTATATCCTGGCACTTCACAAAGTGCTTGGCACAAAATAAAAGCACCATAGACTAAGAATGAATGAAACTATTAATGGATTTCATATCTCAAAGTTTCAGAAGCACCCCCAAATTACAGCATTTATATCTAGCAAGTGAGGTTTCAACAAAAGTTGAGAAAATGTGTGAAATAATAAATAAATGATTGATAGGAATGAATATTGTGAATTATGAATGAATTACATGCCAGACACTGGCTTTAACTATTTTATATATTATTTTATTTAATCATTTCAGCAGTCCCTTTACCTGTTCTTCCTAGTGGATAGTGTGACTCCAACACTTGCTCAATCCAAGTTGAAATGAGAAAGTGTTGTTGCATACCTGGGAAAAACAGAAAAGCCATTTCGACCTAAATCAACATAAAATGGAGAAAAAAAAATCCCTCAGCATTAACAATGCAATAAATGTTGAATGCAAGATACTAAAACAAAGTCATTAAGGAAGAAAGACATGCCAATGGCTTTTAACTCTTAATGAGATGTCTACCATATCTAGGAGTAAGCAGTTTCCATGAATATTATCTGGTGCGAAAGGAATAATAAAGAGCTTTATACTGGCATCCAGACACAATCTCTTTCTCTCTGTCTGTCTGTCTGTCTCTCTCTCTGTCTCTCTGGTTCTCTCTGTCTCTCTGTCTCTCTCTCTCTCTCTCTCTCTCACACACACACACACACACACACACACACACACACCCTGCTCAGGTCTCAGCAAAAGACAGTGCGTAAATGTCTGGAATATTACATAAAAGCTGTCTGCCCAACCAGTCAAAGCTATTAAAACCATCTAGCTGAAACGAACCCTGAGAGCAGGTCAAACAAATCTAATTTTTATTGTTCCTTAAGGAGATGGCTGTACCGGAGACAAAGGAGAGAGGCAGGAGGCCAGTTAGAAAGAGAGAAAGAAAAAACCTAAGAGGCCTTAAAAAATTAAATGTTCAAAAGAGCCATGGTGAGCAAGATAAATGATATATTACAGTGCCGGTTTAACCCTAATTGATGACTAATGTTGTAATGCATCTGAACCTACACTGATCTATTATCCATCTGGCCCAAGCCGAAGGGACACTGCAAGGAGAAAAATTGCTAACTGTTTTAACCTGATGGAACTTAAAAAAAATAACCAGTCTAGTTACTTTAAAAGATAAATGGCTGGGCAGTGACCTTCTGATGTATATCAGGGTCTTGCAATGCAAAATCAAATGTTAATGAAATAAAATCCAGTGTAGGAACCATGCTGAAAAAACATGTTTTTGATCATAGGGAACTGTATTTTTGGGGTTCTTCTAAAATATTACCAATGGAGAGCCAGGAATGATGGACTATGTAGTAGTCACTGAAAAATGAAATGTACACAAACACTACCTGGAAAACATCTATATACAGACTATATACAAAAGCACGTGGGTACATTAAGTCACCGGCATTGAAAGGACCAGGTCATCAATGGAGTCACTAAAATTCATGAGAATGATTACAGGGACTTTATCTTCTTGTTTTGAAACAATCTTCATACAACCTTCAGAAGAGAAATGAAGCACACCAAGTAAGAATATTTAAAAAGGATTCAGAAGCCAAATTGAAAGAGCTTCCGATGGTCAACTGGAATATTGTTGGCCACACTGTAGTGATTGTAGTAAAGTATCCCCAAAGAAGAAAATAAAAGTATCATAACATCAGTAGTAATAACTAATTGAACATCAAATACCTCCTGATAAAGAGCACTGGGAAGTATGCAGTGTCATTTATGTGGTATTCCTGCTAAAAATGTATGGGCAGGAGTTATTTCTATGGGAACATCAAGATGCTACATACGTCCGGTCAAAAATGACTCAGCATGTTACTCAGGAGGTGAGCATTTCTAGATTAAAGAAACCATGTGAGAAAGAAATATAATCTGTTATAAGGATTAGATAGTAGACCCTAAAAATTAGACATCATGGAACAACTGGGAAAATCTGTTAGAGCTGTGGGTACATACTAACACATTGATGCTCTTTCATGAGTACAATAATGGGTAGCATCCTATTCAGTATCCTTAGCTCAACTGATGGTATTCAGTATTAACATTTAGGGCATCTGGACACAAGATCTACAGATCTACCCAAGATCTTCTTTATTATGTTCATGGAACTTTTGCATAGATCTCTAAAACTATTTCAAAACTTTAAAAATTAATACATAGAATGTCATTGCTGTACTTTCCTAAAGGACCCATACCTATTTCATTCTTGCAGAGTTTTTATCTCCAAAGGTGTTTAAGAGCCATTACTAGAGCCAGGCTCTCCTCAGTTACCTGGAAAAGGAAGCAACTGAGAGAGGAGAGGTGCAATCATTTTGACCAATTCATCAGAGAAAGTCAGATTCTTCAAGAAACAAAACCAGGGCAGAATGTGCATCTGAACTATATCTAACCTTCAGGTATAGGAGCTGTGAATGAACCCACAGAGTGACACACCTCTCTGATATTGCCACAGGATAAAAGATCATCATTAACTGTTGTAGTTATAATTAGATCACTTATTTAACACTTACATTGAGTCTTTGTGCTAATGTCCTTGTATATTGTGTACTTTAATTTTTATAAAAGGCATTGAGGGAGGTATTGTATACATTTTATTTTTAGTCTTTTGAGACTAGGTCTCTTTTTGTAGTTCAAGCTGACCCTTAACTCACTGTGTAGCCCAGGCTGGCCTCGAACATACAGCAATCCTCCTACCTCTGCCTCTTGAGTGCAAGGATTGCAGGTGTGACCCACCACACCCAGCTTTTTGTCCACATTTTAAAACATGGAGAGGAATACACACTTGCAAACCACATCTGTTTTGCTATATGAGTGATTTTGTAATAGGTAGAACTACTGACTCCAGAGCTGATGCTTAGTACCCTTAACCCTGGTGTAATATACAGTCTTTTTTTCTTTCTTTCTTTCTTTTTTTTTTTTTTTTTTTTGAGACAGGGTCTTGCTTTTGTAGTTCAGGCTGGCCTTGAGCTCAGCCTGGAACTCACAGCAATCCTCCTGCCTCTGTCTCCTGAGTGCTGGGATTACAAGTGTGAGCCACCATGCTTGGCATCATGGTATGTGATTCTGATTGCTGGTGGGCATGAGTCTCCATGCCAGGCGTTGTTATATGTGGTTACTGGGGATCAAACCCAGACCTTTGCACTTGCAATGCAGGAACCAGAACCACTGAGCTAAATCCCCAGCCCCAATAAACAGTCTTGACAAGATGTAAGTTGCACTTCCCACTGACTTAAAATATTCAGTTATATCTAAGCTACAGTTTAGAGTGAAAGTTGACATGGAAAAAGAAAATGAGGGCTCTCTGAGCCAAGTGCACAAAGCAAGATCATTAGAGGACCATTTCATCCCCCCAGAAGATCAGTGATTCCTAGTACTTAATTAAATTTAATTTATTTCACACTAATCATTAATATGCTCATTGGTAATAATGGAAATATGTTTTTGTTGAGTAAACAAAGATGTGATAGACACATCTTTTTGTAAAACACAGTGTGGGGATAAAATTGGGAACATCATCCATTTGGACCTATTGAGGGCAAGTTGTGTAAAGATCTATCTCAACAATATCCCCCTTTCCTATCCATCTTTCTTCCTTTTTCTCTAGCTTCTTATCCTTCATATTCTTCCTATTCCACTGCCTCCTCTTACTCTTCCCCATCTCCCCCTCTTCCTTTCCTACTCACCTTCCTCTTTTTCCTTTTCTCCTTCTCCTCCTCCTATTTCTTCCCTTTCTTCCTCTCCTGTTTGTCCTCCTTTTCTGTGGAAACCAGAAACAGAAAGGATTCATTGAAATTGAGAGTTTTAGAAAGACATAAAGATTGGAGAGGCCTACACAGGACTTTGAACAGGAAGAAATTCTCTGATATTAGGAATGAGAGAAAAAGCTTCTCTTCTGGAACAAGACTATTCTCATATAAGAGTTTATGGAAATAAAAACTAAAGTAGACTAGAATATAAACACATGATATGATGAAAGTGAAGAGTGAGGAACAAGGTCCAAGGGAGAGGAGTGACCATGGCACAATTAATCAATATCTGCAAAAGTAGATTGGAAAAGGCTATCAGTTCCTCTAGGAGGAATCTGCACTTGACCTTCTCAACCAGAAGAGGTCATTTGTGGGAGGTGTGAAAGTAGAGTTGGCAGTTGCCTTGTCATCGTGCAAGACTTAAATCCAAGCACTAAAGATCAAACTCAAATCCAAGTTTTAACTCTTCAGGAGAGTCTGAAGAACACCACAATGAGCCTAAGGAGAACTCCTCTTCGTACAAGTTCCTATTACTCCATTCTTTTTCTGTTAAGATTCCCCTCCAATCCAAACCTTTTATAATATAAACAGTCCCTCCACTTTATAAGAATCTGTAGAACTGGCCTGTAAAAGCTTCTTTCCCGTGACATATTCTGACAAAAGTGGATGATATAAGGGCCCCAAATTAGCAAAATAAGAACAAACACTCTTGAGAAAGAATTATTAGCTTTCCTGTTGGTGTGGAAGCTGACACACAGAGGTGCTGGCTGCCTCCCTGGCTGGCCATGACCAAGCAAGCTCCTAGACCACTGACTTGAAAAGGTCAAAGTCATATTTTATAAAGTTCATCTAGTGCAGTGAAAACATCTTGTTGAAAAACTTCAAGTACTCTGTAAATAGATTTCTAGGGTTTTCTTGAAAGGTTTATGAGAACACAATGGCTTAGTACTAAGTAACATGAGTAATCAAGCCAGAATGTGCTCTTTGAAGCGATGTGTGCATCAGTTGATGAGCCTATGCTTAACCATCCAGATTTGAACACAAGCTCTGGGGTCAGAAAGACCTGAATCTCAGTTGTGTTTCTTCCTCATACTAGCTGTGTGCATAGCTGTTCTGCAGTTTCTTTGTGTTTATAAGCTCATAGTTTTCAAGATCATTTTGAGGATCATCCCTCTGAGTCTTCACTTATTGTCCTCAGTGAGGCCTCCCCAATTGCCATGTATACTGCTGCAGACACATATTTAGAGGCCTGCAACATGTTCATCCTTTAGCGATGCCTTATTTTTCTCCTTCGCACTTATCATTATATAACATTATGTATTTCATTGCTTTTATCTTCTTCATTTTACTTTTCAGTGCCAACATTTTAATGGCACAAAGCATGTATTCTTGATTGTTTTGTGTTTAGTGTATCCTTCCTACTTAGTACAGCATTTGAAGCTGTAATAAGGGCTTAATAAATATATGTGTCAGCTGAATGGATGAATGGTTACGTGGTTAGTCAATGGGAAGATTCCAGGATGACATTTCTGGTCAGGATGGATCAGGGAGTTCATGCTTTTACTGCCAAATATGCAGAAATAAGAGGCAAATTATAAGAAAGAAAAACAATAAAAATTTATCCTTGCCATATAGAATGTTAACATGTGGAGAAACTGGATGAAATGTATATAAGAACTTTCTGGATTGTCTTTGAAACTCCTTTGTAAGTCCAAAAGTATTTTAAATAAAAAGTTTCTGAAAATCAGAGTTTTAAAGAAAGATAAGCATTTCTTTAACACATTAATAAAATAAAAAACCACAGCAATAGTCAAGACCAAAATCGTGGCTCACTGGGTTCTTCACTCAGCAGTGGAGACAGCTGGCAATTGAATTTCTCAGGCGATAAGAACCAGATGTGTTGGGGTACCAGCCTGAACCTCATTGTTCAAAACTGAAAGTCTGGAGCAGGACTCTCCTATCCATTTTAAAGTCACCACGAGTCACCCAGGATCCCAGTTCCCAAAATGTGGCAGGAAGGAGAAAAACAGCTGTCAAACTAGGACTTGAGCTAAGCTATTTGAGAGTAGCTCATTTCTAGGGAAGAGTGCAGAACCAGCATTTGAAAAGATAATGGGTGAGAGTTTTCAAAATGGAAGGTAGACTTTTGTTTTCAGATTGAAAATACCCAGAGGGCTAAAAGATGAAAATATAAAATTAGACTTAGATAAAAGTTCATAATATTATGGATATAAATATCTTCAAAGGCATTAGGGAAAAAAGATTACCTGCCACAGAACAGCAGTGAGGCCAATGGCAGGTAACTTACCACAGTCATCTCTGCCAGAGCACAAAGACGTTTTCAATATGCCAAGGGAGAAGAGATTTGACCTTGATATTTAAATTTCATTACATCATTCAAAACTGTATCAGTGGCCTAGGACTCCCTTACAAAATACTAACAAGGACTTAAGCAAAGGGAACTGATTTGCTCACAGTTCTGCAGGCTATAAGTTTCAAGATCAAAGTGTTGATAGGTTTCTCTTCTCCTGAGTCCCTGATGTCTCCACTTGTAGCTTGAAGGTGATTATCTTGCAGTATCCTCACAAGTTTTTCCTCTATCTACACACATTCCTGGTTTCTGTTTTGTGTGTCTTGATTCCCTTTATTTACTTGTTTATTTATGGAGGGACAATACTTATCAGTTGAACCTAGAGCTTCACACGTAATCGCCAAGTGCCATGGACTCTACTACTGAGCCAGCTCCAGCCCATGAATCCCTCTTCTGATGAGGACATCTTCAAATAGGCCCTCTCCCCAAACCCTTATTTTAACTTAGTAACACCTTTAAGAATGTTATCTTCAAAAACAGTCACATTCTAATGAATCAGGCATTATTCTTTAAAGTATGACTTTAGGAGTTAGGAGTTCATCCCAGTAGGAACAGGAGAAATTAAGACATAATCAGATCTACAAAAACTTAGAACACTTACTACTTATAGATCCTTGTTTCAAAAACCATCAGATACTGTCACTGGTAAGGAACTGTAGAAATGGAATAGTAGAAAAAATCACTCAAAACTAGTAATGAAATTAATTGTAAATGAATTAAATTTATCTGTTAAAAACTGGAGATTTTCATATTGGATTCTTAAAATACTCAACTATAAACTTCACAAGAGAGACATATCCAAAACAAAATAGTCCCAAGACTGAAACACAATGTATAAAATAAGATCTACAAATCAAATAAAATATAATAACAATATATTTATAAAATAAAAAATGATTTAAGAGCAAAAAGATTTCACAGAAATAATACATAATAATTAAAATAACATGCTGCACGAGATAAAATAATTGCAAGCTTGTATTTATCTAATGTTGACAGAAATGTATAATACACACAAATTAGCAAATGTTCGTTTATTGTGAGAAGTTTAAAATCAACTCAGAGAGTTCAGTTCACCCACTTTCGGTCCCCCTTCTCCCTCTCTCTCTCTCTCTCTCTCTCTCTTAAGCAGAAGCTTTCTTTCTCAACAAACTTTTCCTACTCTTAGAAAATAAAATAAAATAAACTCAGAAATTATTTAATAATATTAAATATATGTATCTACATTTAAGATCGAATATGTGTATGAATGTTGTGTGTATATATTACTTAACATAAAAGTAGACATGATATACACATAGATATATGTATCTAAATTGGAGACTATATCCATTCTCTCCAGAAAGTCTTCTCTGTTGAGAACAGTCAGTCTGGCGTATGCCTCTTATACTTCAAGATGGAATCCTTCTTTGGTTTCTTGGTATATTGGCCAGCTTCCCTGTTGCTAGTACAAAATGTCCAACACTTACAACTTACAGGAGGAGAAGTTTGATTCGGCTCATAGTTTCAGAGGTTTCTGTCCATGGATGGCTTCTCCAAGGTAGAAACATCATGATGGAGGAGTGTGGTGGAGCAGTGCTGCTCAGTTCACTGTTCTTTCACTGCTGAGACAAAACACCTGATACCAGAAGTTAAAACAGGAAAGGTTTATTTAGCTTACCAGCTGATTCCATGGCCGGGTCAAATGGCCAATAGGTCTCACAGAGGATAAAATTATTCAGGGTGGACAGGAGGTAGCAAAAGCAATGACGGATCTTAAATAGTGATCTTATGCCTTTTTATCTTATCCAGATACTTATGGTGGGTGGCACTCACACCCTAATCCTAGTGCCCTCAGTACAATCCTAGCACTGTACAGTGAACAATTCAAGTGTCACACACTCTAGATCCAGCCATTAATGAAAAAGCCCTTCCTAAGACCACATGAGACTTTAGGGAAACACCTAAACATTAGCCATAACAGTAACAAAGAAGCAGAGTAGAAGAACAGTGCCAGAGAGTAAAGGGCCAGGGCCACACATGGTACCTAGGGCCACACCTCCATGACCCACACAAACACACTCACAGATGTGCTTCACTAATCCCTAGGCCAGTGGTAGTGAACCTATGGGAAACAAGCCTCAAGGCACTTATCACTGAAAGCTCTAAAAGATTTGCCATCACTGTTCTAGGCCACTCTCAGGACAACCAAGTTGACAATTCCATTGGGAATTCCATTGGGCCTGGATATAATTATTCATTACCACTATGGGCTCATTGATTATTTTATATATACCTCATATAGCACCCCTAGCCTTGTATGTAGAAATATCCCCAGTTGTCTTCATTGGTTGTTATCAGACACTGGTGTATTAACTATACACCTCTGTAATGCTATATTACATAGTTGCTAATCACTTGCTAAGTGAATCTATAGTCTCTGCCTTTAATCTCACAAAGTAGAATAACAAGCAATCAACATGTGTTTGAGAAATCTAGATGCAGAACACTCTCCTAAGTGCCTTACAGGGACCATCCCTTAATAACCACAGCACCCTTGTGAAGAGGTTGTGGAGTTCATCTTCCTCTAAAGATGAGAAAAATTGAGACAAATGGGCTTTGTAACTTTTCCAAAGTCACACAACTGAAAGCCAGAATTTTACCTCAGATTCTTTGCTTTGGCATCTGAGCCTGTCACCACAATGCTGTACCACTCATATTTTGCATATAAAAACATGATCACTAATAAAATGCAGTAACTGATAAACACCCATTGAACTGAGGAGTCAGTTCCAATACCATTATGCTAAAAACTTAGGTACACAACTTCTGACCTTAACAAACTGAAAGATGATCTCAGCTTGTCACCTGTGTGACACTTTCTCTTCCTCTCTAGAAGTACTGTTGGTAGGAGAAGAGGAACAATCCAGACTCGAACAGCCACTTTCCTCAGAGTCCAGCTCCTCTCTGAGCCAGTGGGTCATGTCAGGAGTCGACTGGCTCCCCTGTAGTTCTGCCGTCAGGGCCAGAATTTCTGTGTCCCTGTGACTCTCAGACAGACCAGGCTAGCTAATAAGTGGCACCAACATGCCATGCAGACAGTCATCCAGGAAATCTAGCTGTCATCATGAATGGATTTGGAGAAAAACCTAAGGAAGAGGTCTAGGGAAGTCACCTACTTCTTGATCCTCGTGATCAGGGAGAGACATCATGGAATGCTCTGTATGTTGGGGCTGGCTGGCCCATGAGTCATGAACCAGCATCTATACATATATGGACACTAGAGACACACAATTGCACCTCAGCTCATTCCCACTGAAGAAAGAGTCAAGAAGGAAATGCTGCTTTGTTGGGGCAGATACAGTGAGTTTCAAACTTATAAACATGTGAGTCATGAACTTGCACAGGTAGACTGTATAAGACTCACTTTGCTGGCTTTGCAAGGAACCTGACTTACAGTTTCCCAGAACAGAACCCCTTCATAAATTGAGGACTTCCTGTAAATATCAGCTTCTCTGAGGCCTGAGAGCCCTCCTACTTCCTCCTAGCCTCACTGACAAGTTATTATCATACAGCTAACGTTATCCATCCTCTTTGCTTGATGGTATATTCGACCACAGTTAATGAAACAATTCACCACTGAATAATTTTCATCCAAATGTAGAAGCTGAAGAGCATTTGATTCATGCTTAATTTCTAAGCTGAAGTAGTTGAAGGCTACAGCTGAGCAATCAAGCAGTTGGCAAGGAGAGCACTATAAAAACCTTGACTGCAAAATTTAGAGTGTGAATTCCTGCCCCATAATTTAACATCAATGAGCCTTTTACACCATCATTGCCAAAAATCCCCTCTGGTTTTTAAGGTAGTTTTCTTACATGTCAAAATCAGTGAGACAAATAATAACCGAAATAACAATACTATTTTTGGTAGGCAAGGTTAAAATTTTAGAGTATTTTACCCAGACAATCTTGACAGGAAGTTGTTAAGGTTTTACTTTCCCCAAATTACAAATGAGAAAAATAAAGCTCCCAGGAAAGAGTCTATCTAGGCAAAAATCGTATAATTGTTAAGAAGCACTAGAGAAAAGACTTAATCTAATTGGCAGATTTTCTAGACTAATTCAACATCCTTTCCACTCTATCAGAGTTTCTCTGCTATGTGCTTTGTTCTGGTTATTTCTTTATCTCTCTAATTTTTTGTGGTGCTGGGGATCAAACTCAAACCTTGTACTTGCAAGGTAGGAGTGGTGCCACTGAGCTAAATCCCTGTGCCTAACCTGGTATTGCTAACTGCCGTCAGATGTCAGTCTCTTTTTATTTCATCATTCATAGGAGGGGGAAAATCAGAAAATACTTGGGCTAGGAAGATCATAAAGACCAGATGGCCCCCATCTTCTTGTTTTAAGATGAAAAAACTGTCAAATACAGGGTCACACACCTGTAATCTCAGCTACTTTCAGGGCTGAGGTAGAAGGGTAGCAAGTTTGAGGCCAGACTGGGCAACTTAGTGAGCTCTTGTCTTGAAATAAAAAACAAAAGATCTAGGGGTGTAGATCAAGGTGAAGGCCCTGGGTTCACTGTTTAGTACCAGAAAAACAATTAAAAGGAATAAGGCATTGCAACATGTGCCTCTGCCACACTAGTGGCTAAGGCAGGAGGATTGCAAGTTCAAGACTAGCCTGACAAATGAACAAGATCCTGTCTCAAACTAAACACCTATAAAGGAATGAGATAGACTCGCTCGCTTAGGAGTGTGTGCACAGCCTCGGGCTCAGGACTCAGTACCTTAAGAAGCGACAACAACAACAAAAAGATGAGAAAAACAAAGCTCAGAGAGAGATGGTGTGAATTACTGAGATAAGAGCCAGACTCAGAGACAGACCTCATTTTTAGCTTTCTGTTACTTTCTTACATTTGGTCAGAAATATCTTGCCTCAAAGCTCTTGCAATTGTATTTATTTTTTCAATCTGTGTTTACTCCTCACCCGCTAGGGACAACCCATACTTTACTCACTGGGAAAACAGATTCATAATAGGGGAACTTTTAGTGCCTCAGGGAAGACAAGGCACAAACAATAATACATAGCACGCTGGAGGTTTACACAAATGAAATGAATTAGCAAGAAAGGCACAATTAATTTGGTCTTCAGGATATAAAGGAAGACTTCAGCTAGGAAGACAGAGCTGAGTTTTCAGGCAAGAGAAGTTTGTCAGCCAGCCAGCTCACAGAGAAAGGAACCGTTTGTGTCAAGGAATGAGGGTTGTCCTTAGGGACAGCCTGGACACAGACCCCTGAGAAGACCCCTTGAGAAAAGCAGAAAAACAGGGAGCGATGCAAGCTGTGCATGTCATACAAGGCAGCTGGGCTCTCTCCCCAGGGATCCAGAGAAGTTAGAACCCAAAGCCCATAAGGTGGATTCACGGACAGCTCTATCGGGTGGGTAGCATCACCCGCCAGCTTTGGAGATGTGGAAATTGAAACTCAAAACAACAAAGAACACACTCAAGTCACCCAGCCTTTGTGTGCAGAGAACCCGAGAACCTCTGAGTTCACATGCCACCACATCATCTCTCAGAATTAGTTTTGAAGCTTTGAAAAGAGAAACACATTTGACATATTTCCCATTTACTTTTCTTCATCTTTTCCTTGACTTTTTATGTTCTTAAGTAAGTCAGATAAGCTTTACAAGTTGATGTTCTTCTTCATTCACTTGGCGTTATCTCTTGTGATGTCCCACAACACTCAATGTTTTTAAAACTTGATTTTTGTGGATGCATACTATTCCCTTTTATGGACATTATAATTTCCTAGCCTCATCTTTATTAATGAGCATCACTAATGTTGAAATAATCTTTAAGGAGAACAAATCTGGAGGACCTGAACAGAGTTCAAGACTTATAAAGCTAGAGAAATTAAGACAGTACATATCATGTTGGTGCTAATTCAGAAAAACAAAAAAATGAAGAGATTATGGAGTTCGAAAATAGAACTGATATGTAGTCACTTGATTTACAATCCTTTAACTCTTTAGGAGAAACAGGCCTTTTAATAAAAATATTGCAGGAAAATCCAATATAGAGGTGAAAGGAAAAATGAATCTTGGTCCCGACCTCACATTATGCACAAGATTTATGCTGAAGTATATTAAATGCTAAATGTAATGTTTAAAACATTCAAATTTATAGGAGAAATTTCAGAAAAATAACTTCCTGGCTCTGATATGAAAAAGACAGGTGAAACAGAACATTAAAGAAACATTTTAAAATTTGGATAAAATAGACTTTCTAAATGTTAGGAATTTCTTTTCACTAAAAACAAATAGAAAAACCGCAGACTGGAAGGTAGTAATGTGGTAGTAATATGTAGATGTGGAATATATAAATCATTCCTTCCAAAAATCAATTAGACAATACAAGCATCCCAATTTTATAAAGGCAAAATATTCTAACAGTCACTGCACTGAACAAGCTAGTCATGGCCAACTATGTGGGAAGGTGCTTAATTTCATGGGGAAAAATAGTTATAAGGGAAATTCAAGATTAAACCACAATTAAATTCCACTACAAACACACCAGAATGACTAAAATCAATATAACTTACTGTCAAGTGTTGTCAAAGATACAGAATATCAGAAACTTTTCTGTCTTAATGGTGTCGTTGTATGTTATCCAAGGGTTTTGGAAAACTATCTTTCATTATCAGTAAAAAACAGACACAGCAATTCCAATCCTAGTATTTATTAAGATAAAAGAAAATACATATCTATTAAAGATACGAACAAAAGTATTCAGCAACTTTGCCTATACTTGCTTCAGATGGGCAACTATACAAGCGCCTTTCAGAAGGAGAACAGATTTACACAATAGGATAAAACAGTAGTAGAACAAACTACATAAATACAACAGAAAATTAATGAGCCTTACAAATCTTAAGTTTACTGAATCAGGCACTAGTGTTTCTTTGTGTTTGTGTGAAGCTTCTTGAGTAGGCAAAATGTCTATGTCAATAGAAGATAGATGGTTAGTGCTCTGAGTTATGGAAGAGAAAGAGGCTGCAAGAGTCCACCGAGGTACGAAGGTATCCTATAAATTGATCTGGATGTGATTACACAATATACGTTTAGGAAAAAAAAAACACATTCCACCAAACACTTAAGAGTTGTATACATCCTTGCTAGTAAATTATATCTTTAAAAGTATCAAAGTGTTCTCTAGGCTAAATAGTGTGGTAATGCATAACTTGGTGCACAGATCTTACCCCCACATATCTGCTTATATAAATAGAGGTGTTGTCATATGTCATTAATGTGTGCCAACTCCAAAATCACACTGCCTCAGTTTAAATACTGGTTTATCTGGAAAAGTTGAGCAAAACTCATCAACTCTACTTTCTATTTACTCTCACCAGTGAAATGGGAACAATAGTAGTAATTCTCTCAAAGGTTTTAATGAGGTTAAACTGTTTTAATACATGTTAGGTATGTAACATATTTTCTGTATGTGGTAACATACTATTAGCGAAGTTCCTGGACTAAAGAATATAATTTTGAAAATTCTTAATCCATGTCACAAAAGTTCTTTTCAAATAATTTATACCAGTTTCTACTTCTGTGACAGTCTGTAGAAGACAAGGTGGGCCCAAACTATGTTTGTGTGTTACTGAATGTTAATGGAAAGAACAAGTTATTTTGGTTAGGCAAAAATCACCTAGATTCACAGCCTTCTGGCAAGGATATAACAATGCTAAAGAAGCCTGGGTATGGGAATTTAAAGCTAAATGCACCTGTACATTCATGTCATGGCTCCCATTTTAAAATTGCTGGCACCATTTTGGCAAATCTTACTCATTCAGAGCCCCAGTCTCATGACATTTGCTGTGTTTTGGAAATAGCTTGATTATAGACCTTCTTCCTCCTCCTCTTTCTCCAAAGAGGTTCTGTGATGGGAGGCGTGGTTCTTGGGTTGTGGTATGACAACGTGACAGAACCTCTAAGAAGTGAGCATTGTGATATCTTCTTGGGTCTTTGCAAGCTTTTTCTTGCCAGATGGGTCTGTTGATCTGCTGTGGTGGTTTGTGTAAGAGGACTGACATAAAAGAAGCAGTTCCAGTTCCTCCCAGTCCCCGTTAGTCCTTTCCAGCCCCCATGCTTCCTACGCAGAGATGTAATCTGTTTGCTCCTGCATGAACTCCAATAGGGGCTAGGCACCTATGTCATTGGAACTTTCAGCCTCAAAGTTGTGAGCTAAATAAGCCCTTTTTTCTTGATAAGTAGCCTGGGTCAAGTGTGATTATATAGCAAAGTTGCAAATCTAACACAAATTTTTTCTTAATCTCTTTCCAACTTACCCCCTACTGACCATCCGCTTTTCTTGCTCTGACACTCTTTCTATGCCTTTTCTGCCACTGCTATCAAGTCTTTACCTGAAACAGATCTTTGTCACTTGCTGCTGCAGCTGCTTCACCTCTCTGCACCTCCAGGTCTCAACTGAAACACCACATTCTTAGGGTAGCATGCTGTGGGCTCCAGCTTTCCTCAGCTATTCCCCTGTCCTGTGTACTCCTACAGCTTCCTGACCTCCTCTTAACACAGAGCTGGTTGCTCTTCGTAGACAGTTTTCTTTATTTGGTCTTTCTCACTCGTCTAGAAGGCCTATGGAGATAAATGTAGTATTTGTTTTGTCCATGATTTCACTTCCAAAAACCAAGGACTCTGTCTCCAGTAGCTTATCTCTGTTATTCACATGGCTGAAACTTGACAAGAGTTTGTTAAATGAGTACTGTGCTTGTGTGTGTGTGTGTGTGTGTGTGTGTGTGCACGCACTCTCAGAAACCCTGAAAAATTATAGATGGCAAATGTACTGGCTGGCCTTTCTTTGCCCTCTTGCCCAAGTCCATCTAATTCCCTTCCTTGGCATCAGATCACACCACACTGACAATCTGACTTCCACTGGGTTTGGGCAGTGGGAAGCACCAACGGAAAATCAGAAAACCAGAGTGGAGGCCGGGGCATTCCTTTCCTCTTTCTGCCTTGCTGCTGTGGCTTTTGTCTGGTGGTGACTGTGACATTCTGAAGCCCTTACTGAAAAAGTGCCTCTCCAGGGCTCCAGTGCTGACTGATTGTACTACACTTTCCTTGCTCTTTTGGTCTGAGCAGAATAATGGCTCCTCACCATTGATCAGCATTCTTAGTATAGTGACTCGATCCATTGTTTGCTCCCTTTCTACTCATATGCTGTAAGAACTCTCTTTAATACAATCTTATTATTAAAAGTATCAATGAACTCTGCTTCTTTTTGGGTACTTGATGGTTCCTCTGAGCCATGCAAGTGGTTTGCTTCCTCTCCCCAGAGCTGAGGCCCTTGTGTAGGGAGCTCCCTCAGCCACCTCCTACTTACTGCTCTATTTACTGATCTCTCTTTCCCACTGGACGGTGAGTGACTGTGGGACAAAGAAGACATTTATCTTCATTCTCCAGCTCTGAGACAGTGCCTGGGTTCCACTAAATACTTGATAATTATTGATTCTCTATCTCATCTGTAACATGGCAGCTTTAAAGCCATTATAAAGTCTTCCTGAGAAAATGTTCTGTTTAGAGTCTCCCCAACTGAATTCTCTTCTAGGAGATTCCTTAAGAAGTTCTTTTTTTTTTTTTTTTAAGGTTTTTTTGAGACAGGGTCTCGCTTTGTAGTTCAGGCTGGCCCTGAGCTCAGCCTCCTACTCACATCACAGCAATCCTCCTGCCTCTGCCTCCCGAGTGCTGGGATTACAGGCGTGAGCCACCACCCCTGGCACTGTGGTATGTTGTACTGGTTGCTGCTGGGCATGAGTCTTCATGCCCAGTATGGTATGTGGCTACCGGGGATCAAACCCTGGTCCTTGTGCTTGCAAGACAGGCGCCAGAACCACTGAGCCAAATCCCTGGCCCTCCTTAAGAAGTTCTAATTGAGCAAGTTAGAGAACTTGAAGAAAAAATTTACCACCAAGTATTACAATGCAGATCAGATTTAATAGACTAATAAATGGTTGTTTAATGAGGAGATTTGGTGACTGTTACGATGAGTTTCCTCAAGATCTTTGTTCTGTTCTACCAAGATCGCAAATCTTTATAAAGCACAGGCCTTCCAAATTTGATTTTTTTAAAAAGAAGAAGAAAATTCAGGCTTTTTTGGAAACTGTTATCAAGTAACATTATGAAAATAAGCCTTAATGTTCTCTTTTCCATGTACTTCCTTCACGTATTTTGAAGAAAGTTTAGCCTAACCTATAAGGAAACTCCTTAATTGTCCTTTAAAGTAGAATTGTGTCATTGTGGATAAGACAGGGTGTTCAAATAGCTCCCTGGGGTCTGGCTTCTTGGAAACTCAGCAAGATTTTAATTGTAAGCAGACAATTTGTTTTGGATTGTTGTGCAGTATGGAGACATAACTGCTGTAAGATCTAGAGGTACATAGTGAGATTCCAGTCTCACATTTCCACCCTGCTTTACTTCTTTACCCTACCTGTCTTTGTAAATGATAAAATCCTCTTCTAAGGCTTTTTTATGTCCTTTCAAAAGTTTTAAATGTAATGATCATTTGACTCTAATAATCTTCATGGACAATATCAGTCTTACTGCTATATCACCAGTGCTTTCTGTTATTGCCTATGTCATCTGTGTTCAATAAAAATTCTATTTTTATAGATCCTAAGACACACTTCTTTTCAGAGTTTAACAGCTCTAAAATAAGAAAACTTCATATAGCTGATGGTTTTTCATAATTTAACCAGCTTTTCCTTTTTCTGTAGTACATAATGTATTGCAGCAAATATAATGCATATTGTAATGATGGGTTCAGTGAAATGTGGTACACCCAGGGCCTATGGTGAGCCAGCATCAGTGAGGTCTTTTAATAGATTTTTATTGTGCCATGTCATGAAACTCTCTAGCAAAGGTATTATAACTTCTGTGCAACAAAAAGTCTCAGCATAGGGCAGTTAACATGCCAGAGTCAAAACTTCTCCTTGGAAAAATGGAGTTAGCTTCCAACCTAGGTCTGACTACAATGCCCATAATGTTTCCATTAAAAGCACTGTCACTTCAGATAAATATATTTTAAAATTGATACACTAAGATCTGGGGAATGTTTTATGATTGTTTTAACTTTATCTATTCTAGTGATCAATTCAAGCAATACATTTTATTCCAAGGTGCTTTTAAAAATGTTAAATATGTTTTTGTTTTTAATCTTGATGGCAAAGTGACACAAATCCATCTCAAACCCAAAATATGCATTACTATCTCACAGCTCCAAATCAGGGTGAATTTTGACAATTCCTGTGGTTCAAGTTGATAATACTGGTAGAGCACCATTTCATCTCTGCTGTTTTTGGAGTACAGCCTTCTTCTTTTTTATTGGATGTCCATGATTTCCAGAGAGTGAAGATCTGACTCTTTTGTCTCCAAATTCTGTGTCTAATAACTTCAGGTATTGGATAAGCTTATATAATTCATTCTAACTTAAATATAAAAATCCTAAAAATCTGAAGCAATGGACTTATTGGTCCATGCTCCAAGTATTCACCTCCCAGGAATAAGCAAATGAAACTTCAGGTGGAGTCCTACTGCATAGATATGGATGGGCTCATAGTAATTGTGAGTGGAGCAGGGGAAGTAAGGGTTGAATCTCAGAAGATAACAGTGGAAGGCAGAAAGCCCTCATTATCTATCTTATAAAGCTACCATAAATATATCTAATCCATATTATATCTGATTGGGAAAAAAAGGCCACACATGTTTCCAGCTAAGCAGTACAATACCACGGCTAAGAAGTAAAATTCAAGATGGACCTTGAAAGATGACTAGGATTTGAGCATGCAGCAGAGTGAATGTTGGGCTTTCCCACTGTAGAAACAGCATGACAAATATTCCAGTTAGAGTAGATCACATAGTAACATAAATGCATAACTAATTATAAATTATAATTAGTGTCAAGAAAATGCATAATAAGACATGAGAAAGAAGACTTTAAGGGAACAGAGGTAGTTTCTTTGAGAAAGCAATGGTTGAGTTATAATCTAGGGATGAATAAGCACAGCGAGCTGAGGGCAGGGATGCTAAAGAGAACAACTCTAGGCAGAAGGAAAACCTTTGCCAAGAAGGAAAGGTCTATACCCATTGGTCTCAGTAAAAGCCCACAGAGCTCTTTATGCTACCCTAATCAAGTCATTTTCCCATAAAAGCTCTTTTTACTCCCTACCACATAGTGTGGCACTTCACAACCACAACAAAATGTACAGTTGAACTACAGAAGGCTTGAGAGACTTCTCTGCCTAGTCCTGGGAGCCAGCAACCCATTTATATAGTTAATGATGAGTAATTGTATGTGTGAACTCAGGGCTACAGAATACTCAGATAGTTAACAGTACTTCTGATTGTCCTTGAGGAAGCTTCCAGGAAAGATTAGCTTTTGATTTAGTATACCAAGTAAAAAAATATGTGAACTCACCTATGTCAACAGGTGTCATCCAATCCATGAAAGGCCTGAGTAGAGCAAAAAGGCCAAAGGAACCAAATAGATCCTCTCTCTTCAGCTAGAATATTCATTTTTTCCTCCCTTGGGACATTAGACATCCTGGTTCTTGAAGACTAGACTCTGGGACTTAGACAATTGAGGCCTCATCCTCTACTTCAGGTCTCAGAGTTATTTGCTGCTTTCCACAGAAAATATTGGCTTTTCCTTGGTTTCCAGTTTGTAAGCAACATATTGAATTTGTTGGTTCTATGAAGAGTTCTGGCCAATATGTATACAGTGATATGTGTGACAAAATGAAGAACTAAAGGTAATAAAATATCCAAATACTCAGTGTGGATCTCAAATCTCCTCTTTAATTTCGCCTCCAAGCTTACTCAGTACAATCTACCAGTTTGTGCTCCTTGCGTGAGAGAAACATATGAGGCTCCCTGGGACCAAGAACAATTTAATTCATTTTCATTCTTCTTTCCTACTTGCATCTACACTGGCATTTTAGATGCCTTTCCAAGCTAGTCCCTGGTGATACAGACTTTTCTCAGAGTGGACCACAGCACATTTCTCTTCTATTCACCCCACAGCATGTTCTCACAATGCCTCATATCAACAAAATTATTTACTCTGTGGTGCCTTTATACTTCTTCCCAGTTATCTGATCCAATCTCTTGGCACCCACCCAAACCTGAGGGATAATAGTAACTATTATGAAAAAAATAATGTTTGGTGAGCAAAGAGACTAAGGCGTCTTCGGTCCAATTGAATCCAACAGTTTTTAGAGCTACACAGATGATGAGATACATTGTGAATTTCTCAACTTGCCCCAAACTACCAATCACTATCTGCAGAACATCTGACCTCTTCCAAGGTCACACAGATAAGGACTGGTGGAAATGCCTAATTTGAATTTAGGGTAGAGGGAGGTAAAGAAGGAGGAGCATGAGAGACAGATAAAGTAATAAGAAAAAGAACTATAAATACACCCCCTTCTTTCCAGAAACTTACCAGGTTGCTCCTATTTAAAAGTATTTTTTTCTTCTTCCTTGGCAGTCTCCCAGGGTTGGAGTAAAAACAAACACCATCACCTTCCCACTAATCAGGGGCCCTGTGTGTAATGATCCCAGTGGGTGAGGAGTGTGCTCTCCTGTGCTGTCAACTTCCAGCTGCAGGAAGGATGGCTGGTGCTTCGTACTGTGCATTGATGATGCCTTTTGCAGGAACCTTTCCTTCCTTATTGAAAACAATAGCTCTTCTTGCACTGTGCAGAGTTCATTTAAGGAATGAGATTTAAAAAACAGGTGGCTGTTGAATATTCTACTGGACTCTTTTGGCCACTCAGTAATGTTTTGACTTCTATAACCAACAATGATATTAATAATAATGTGATTACAGCAATAATATTAATGATAATGTTACTAACTACAGTTATCACATATTGAGCATCTATGTATCAGAATAGTGCAAAGCAATGTGCACAGTGAGTGTCCTGAGGGTGATAGCAAGATAATTATAAATCTGCTTTTTCTGCCCTCATCACTCCATAACCCACTTCCCCAACATATAATGCCATTAGGGTTGCATTTTTGTTATTTAAAATGAAGATGAGTTTGGTTCTAGTGTTTCCCTCTGTTGTTTCCTTCCTTTGAATTGCTTAACTAATTGCAAAACCCCATTTTATTTCTAATACCTCTCAAGGGAAGAGTTGTAGAGTTTTCTATACACAAGTAGTTCTGTGTTCAGTAGCCCTAGCTTCCAACAGTGGTGCGTGGAGCCATCTGCACATTCTGGTCTTTTTTAATCGTGCTCATCCTCACCACTTGCTCTGTAGTACGATTGCTGTTTTTGACCCCTTCAAAGCTGTGGAGAACTGTCTTTAAAGAAAAGACAATATCACTTTCTCACTGACATTCTTGGCTAATGTGCTCCACACAGGTGCTTCCAACTGTCCTGAAAGTACCCATAGCAGAACCACAGGCCACACGCTTGTCTCAAATGACTCTTCCTTTATGAACATCTAAGCACTGGTAGAGAACCCAAAAGTGACTCCATGGGTAGTTCCAGTAGCATTACCATGATGTCTTTTTCATTAGTAAATTTCATCTGTACTCATTAGGAAAGGTGTAATAATGTTGAACATCCAAAGCAAAGACCATCCCCAAGACCTTCATGCCAAGAGCCTTTCGGAACAGTGTGTAAATGTGAAAACTTCCACCCAAATGAGCAGCCTCCTTGAGCCACAAAGCTCTATTCAGAACTCCTTCTACAGGGGGTTCCCATTGCTTCATGCCTTGCAACTAGAAAAGACTATATATGACAAAGAGTCTTTTCAGGTAAAAGAGAAATGATCTGAAAAAGCTTTGCCTAGGCTTTCAGGCTTTGTTCTAGACAGACAGACCACTTTCAAATGTCAATTTATTATAATTTTCATGTTCCATCTGACACATAGACCACTGTTCATGGATTATCCAACTGACCGACACTTTCTCTTTCACTTATGTTCTGAACATGAGTCCAGAGCCTTTCACCTTTCTTCTTCCATCTCTTGGCATCTGAACCCTAGCTCCTATCACCAATGATACAGGCCACTCTGGCCACACCTCCCCTTACCTGAGCTCTACACGATGTACCTACCAAGAGTCTGGATAATTGCACCGTCTGTTTCACAAAACTCTTAAGTAGACTAAATGAATTAAGTTATAAACAATGCCAGAATAACACAAGTAGAGAGCAATAACTGCTATTATTAGAGTTTTATATCCAGAAGCCAAAATGACTACACATAGTGTGATGTGGAGCTTCACTCTGAAGATTCAGAATGCATCCTCCACCCAAATTATCATTTGCATGTCAAGAATGATAACATCACCCACACATGCCAAGAGGGTATGAAAAGGGTTATCACATAATAAGATTCTTCAGGAAGTACAAGGGTTAAATCCAAGTAGATCCAAAAATTGCTTGAAAGAGAAAGGACAGTGATTTGCTTGGGGGTTTTCTGGTGATTGAGTTTTTATGGCATGGGTTACAATTCCTCTAGGTGGATTTCCCTTCCTCTGAGAGCCACAAAGGGGAATTCTGGTCTTTATCAACTTACTCAGAGGCAACCAAGAAGGAAAAAGATGGAGCTTAAAAGTTGTTGGCAGTGTTAGCAAAGCTGTGGGAGCTGTTATTTGGGATTTGACTCCTACAGAAGGTCCTGCAGACCAAACCAAACAGGAATGGAGTCTGTTTATTAAGTGCTACATATCACACTGAACTCTGAAATAGGCTTGTTTCCAGAACAAAACAGGAATTTCCAACAGTCAATCAGAGGGTGTGGATTACCTGAGTGGCATGCTAAGGGTGTCCCTCTTTTTGACACCATAAGAGAGTAACTAAATTGACCGGCCCTTGTGTCACATCTCTGCTTTCTATGGCCCTTTTCTGACTATGGAACTTGCTACTGCCTCTGCCCAATCCAACAGACGATTTGCTTCTCTCACAGAGTGAAGTTTTCCATGCTTCTAGAATCAGACATAAATGTCAATTCACTCTTTAAATTTAATTTGTCACGATGGTTTTTTTTTTTTTTTTTGGACATAGTAGAATAGCTAATGAAAATGGTGTCAGCCCTGTTATAAAGCTAATAGGGTCCTCTGTAGTCAATCTTCTAACAGATCTTTGAGATTCTTCTCTTGAATTATTTCACTGTGTGTCTATTCCTTCCTTCTATGATCCTGGAAGAATAAAGCCTGATTATTTCAAAATAAAATTAGCATAAAAATCTTTTTCATTTAGATTCCCTCTTGCTGTCTCTTCTGTCCTCTTTCTTACCTGTCCTGATTACCTTTTTGCTCATGTGGTAGCCTATGTGAGCTTTCTCTCCAATTGTGAGATTTAAATTGGTTTCCCATAGGACATTTTTAAAAACAGAGTCTAACAATTCTAGGCTACTTTTCCTCAAAATGGAGAGGTCTCTGTCCCCTCCTCTGAATCTTTCAAGCAATAAGATATAGCAGAAGCAATATTTGGCACTTCCCAGACAAGGCCCATACAGAGGATGCACCTCTACTGGGTGGGTCTAGGTGCTGTGTTGGGGGAAGCCATTCATCATCCTGAATGTGTGTCTCCATGGGCTAAAGGTAACTCTGCAGTCATCCTGTCAGCTGTATAGTCTTCTAGTGATTGCGCGGCTAATTGCTACGTGAAGTCATGTGAACAAACCATCCTGTCCACTCAAACCCATCATATGATTTTGCATCTTACAGCTCAGGCCAACCTTGTGGGATTCTACACAGCAAGTTTATAATGAGTCCTCCCTAACACCTAACCCATAATAATGTGAGTTAATTAAATGGTTGCTATTTAACATCATAATTTTAGACTAATTGGTTATGAATTATAATAATTGGAACACTTTCATTTATGCATAAGAAAGTGGGGCTG
>PVIR01002915.1:0-95556 GCA_004026965.1 Petromus typicus | reverse complement strand
AGGAACACCTTTTAACACTAGTCAGTCAACAGACATCTTCTGAGCTCTTGGTTTTTGCTAGTTACTATATGAAATGCTGGGAACCAAAAGCAGTGAACAACAACAACAAAAAAAATCCCTAGCACCATGGCACTGACCACATCGTGGAAGGAGCTACCAGTAACAAGTTTTAAAAGTGCAATTAGGAATAAGGAAGAGAGTGGGGCGCTGACAGAGAAGACCGGAAGGAGTACTCTCCATCACACGGAGTCAGGGAAGCCCTTCCTGAGGAGGCCCGTTTGTAGCATACCCAGAAGCAGAGAGAAAAAGGGCGTGTCATAGGGGGATGGGCTGCAAGACTGCGGGCAGGGCAAGCTGGAGGGACCCGGAGCAGGACTGCACCGGCGCGCACCAAGAAAGATGCAGCTACAGAACTAGCTCAAGTCTCTGTCAGCTGTCCGGAAATGCAGATCTGTCCCCTCCATGGTAATTGGGACCCAGCCTGGAGAGGGTGTGGGGAGAGGACAGGGGTTGGGGGGGTGAACACCTGTGATTAACCATGTGCAGGGTTTCCCTCCTGCTTTCGGAGCCCAGGGCCTCTCTCGTGCCCACAGTGACTGTCCCTTGCATGCCCCAGGCTAGGCATGCAATCCCTGTAGTTTTGTTGGCCACTCGGGTCTGTCTTCCTGCAGGTGGCATTGTGAAGGGGGATGAGATCATGGCGATCAATGGCAAGATCGTGACGGACTACACCCTGGCCGAGGCAGAGGCCACCCTGCAGAAGGCCTGGAATCAGGGCGGGGTAAGACCTGGCCCTTCCTCCCTCCCTATCCACCCTGCTTTGGCCCCTGGCCTCTGCAGCCAGGCCTTGAAACTGGGTACGCTGTCCCAGGGTGGGCATTAAGATCCAGACAACCTCTGGGTGACTGGCATAGAACCATCCAGCCAGTGGATTAAATCTGACAGTGGCACAAACACAGACCCCAGGAGACTGGTTGGCAGTGCCTCCAGGAGGAGGAGGACAGGCTCTTCGCCATGTGCACACTGAGCAGGAGTCAAGTGCTGGGGTACTCAGAAGCATTGACAGTAGAGAGCTCACAGTCTGCAGGAGGGGCTGGTGGCAGCTAGCTCTGTGTACCTTAGACATCACCTGGATTGGGACCGCCATGAAGGGTCTCCTGCAGGCAGTGCACTGCACCATCTGAGAGGTGCCCTCCTAGAGACTGTATTGCAAACGGTGCCCCCTCGTGTTGTGCAGTGCACAACCTGTGCAACTGTATGCAGGCAGCCGAGCCTGAGGTATTAAGTTCAGTGCCAAGGACGCTGACCAGATGGGCCTGGGACCCACATGAAAGGATATGGACAAGAGAAGACGAACGGGTAACACAATGACCGTCTTTGATTATCTGAAGAGCTACCTTAGAGCACAGGGAGCAAAAGTGCCCTCTGTGATTCTGGTGGGCAGAGCTGGATTGGACAGAAGGTGGCCCTAGACAGAGATTCCAGCTGTTCGGGGAGCTGTCACATGGTAGATGGGCCAGTGCTGTTTCAGGTACTTTCCAGGGGATACATCAGGCCCAGGGTGGATGTTGGCGGGCAAGCCAAAGATGGCAGAGACTGTTGATTGGACTCAGGGGTTAGGACCAGAAAGGGAGGGCAGAGCCCCCCAGGGATATGCCTCGGAGTTACCTGGGGAACACAGGAGAAACACTAGGACCATCCCAGACTTCTGGGAATAAGTCCAAGATCACTCTTGGATCACTCAGGTGACTCTGTGGATGCTGGCTTGCCCTGGTACATTGAGGAGCAGGGGGACCTAGTGTCATCTGAGGGCTCCATGCCCCTGTCTCTGTGGCTGGGAAGCCTTGGGCTCTACTCAGCAGGAGGGCTCCAGCCTTACCTGTGTCCACTCGCCCGCGGGAAGCAGGCACAGTCTGCAGAGTGAGCTGTGTCCCAGGAATGGTGATGGAGATGCACCCTGCACCATGAGTGCACCCTACAATCCCATGCTTTCTCCCCACAGGACTGGATCGACCTCGTGGTTGCCGTCTGCCCCCCCAAGGAGTACGATGATGAGCTGTAAGTGGGTGGACACCTGGCTTCTTTCTCCTGCAGTACCCTGGCCACCTTCTCTTGGCCTAGGCCCAGGCCCACTACTGCAAAGCCATGGATCCTAGAATACCCAGAACCCATTTATTGTCCCCATTAGTGTCAGAGCCACACCCAAGACTCACATAGGGAAACTATAGCTCAAGGTCTCAGACCAAGTACACAGCAAAGTTGGGAATTCTTTATTCCCCACTCAAAGCTTTATCCCTGGCACCCCTGCCAGTGTCCTGCCTGTCTTGCTCTTGAAATTGTCACCCAGGGCCTAGGCAGGACTCAAGACAGAAGACAAGAGCAGGGGATTCCGGGTGAAGCTGTGCCCAGGAGTAACCAAGTCCTTTTTCTCTCCTGCTCCTCTGTGTGTGTGTGTGTAGCTCCTCTCCTACCTCCTCTGCAGCTGAAAGCCCCCAGCCGGTCCGAAAGCTTCTTGAACCCGGTGCTCCAGTGTACAGACAGGGGTTTCTCCTGCAGCTGGAGCCCACGGTGAATAGGCAGGAGGCTGCACGCTCTCTGTCCATGCCATGTGTGGTGGCCACATGCTGCCCACACTTCCGGCAGGCTCTTTGGACTGGCATTTGGCAGGAACACAAGGCACCATCCAGTCTGGAGGGCTGGTTCAGGATACAGGTGTCCTGACAGCCTTTGTGAATGAGCTTGGGTCTCGGCACAGCCACCTAGTCGGTGCCTTGAGCCAGACATGCAGGGCTAGGAGAAGCCACCGGAGTCCAGCCTGAATGTCCTCCGAGAGGTCCTTGGCCAGATGTGCCTCCCTGTCTCATGGGTGCTGCCCTGCTGAGCTCTTGGCCCACCTGAGCCAGCTTGGGTAGCGCCGGCCTGTTACAAGGTAGTGCCGGCCTGTTACAAGGTCTTCAAGGCTGGTCCAAAGAACCAGGGGTAGTGGGTCCCTACTGCTCTGTCACGGCCTCAGCCCAGACTGTCCTCTGCTGCTCCCTCCCTTCCTTGGGACTGTCTCTGTGGCACGCGCTGTGGAGCCCAGTGTGGTTTCCTGCCTTCTCCTGCTGGCTGTGAAACTGGGTTAGGTGTGGCCTGAAGCCCACAGGTGGCATCAGGGGCAGACCCAACCCTGGACTCTTACAGGTTGGCTTTTCTCTTACAAGTTTCCCAAAATATCAAGACCTGTAGTTCCCAGGACACTTGGTGTGCTGAACCTTGGCTCCTGAAGTGCCCTAAGTGGCCCCGTTTTCTGTCACTTGCTTCTCTTCCTCACAGTCCCCTCTGGCCCCTCCCCGGAGCCTGTTCTGCCTTCTCCCTGCCTCCTGTGTGCTGTGGCTGCTGTGTCAGTGCTCAGGCTGCACAGAGAAGGGTGCTGTGTGCTTGGCAGGGTCTTGGGCTTCCAAGAAAGGAACTTGAAGCATGAGGGTCCCTCCCAGGGCCGTCACCCCCAAGGCCTTCACCTGCCTTCTCTGTCTCTTCTTCCCTGTAGGACTTTCTTCTGAAGTCTGAGGAGAGAAAACAATTTCACCCCTAGAAATGGGAGCCCTGGATCTTCAACATGAAACCATCCTCCTGTCTCCTCCTATCATTGCTGCTCCAACCTGTACTCTGAGCTCCTTGGTGAAATAAATGCATTTCTTTCCCAACCAGTGGGAATAAATTCAAGGCTGTCAAATAAAAATATCTTAAGGCTTCGCCTTTGTCCAAGGATGAGAAGCAGGTCCCAGGGCTGTGACCTGAATCTGATATGAAGAGGTGAGATGTCCGGGCAGGCTTGGAGCAGGGAGCTGAGGCACCAGGAAACCAGCCTGGTGGGGCTTAGGGTGTTCTTAGCAGAGAAAGGCCAGGAAAAAGATGTTCTAAATGGCACCTGTGAAGCCACTCGCTCGGAGACAGGCTGTCTTAGTGACTTTTCTCTCACTACTGCGATAAAATACCCGGCACCCAAAGTTAAAAGAGGGAAGGTTTATTTGGTTTACAGTTCAGAGGTTTTAGTCCATAATCTGTGGACCAAGGCAGGGTGGCATGACAGACAGGCCTTGCAGAGGAGAAACTCTTCATAGGAGCCAGAAAGTAGTAAAAGCAACAAGGGACCTAATAGCATCTTTCTGGCCCTTCTGTCCCATCCAGTCTATCTGGATTGCAGCAGTGCCAAAGCAGCTATTCATGTGCAGTAGTGTAGTAATCATGTGTCCTTAATTCCAGCATCACACATTCCAAATTGAGCCACCTCTTAGAAAAAGAAAGCTCCGCCTTAGCAGCAGGAGGCTTTGGGGGACCATCTATATACACAAGCCATAGCACAGGCTTTGTGAGGAAAAAGGAAAGTTTATTCCAGTCAACAGAGACTAAAATTGGGAGTAGATTTTAGCAGCAAGCTGGGAGGAGCTGAGTCTATTACATCTGTATGTAGATGGTATCAAAAGGTAGATATCAGAGCTAGCTGGGAAGGATTTCATCCATGGGTAGATGGGCTAACGTCAAGGCGGAGATATCAACAGCTAGCTGGAAGAGAATTAGGCTTATAGAAGTATTGAAAAGTGGTTTTATGATCATAAGAAATATTTATATAATGGAAAGTCCAAGGCCAGTCAGCACAGGTGTGTGGACAATCCCAGGACTTCTTGGCTCCAGGAAGACTGTGTCATTTGCAGAGAAGAGCTTGTTTGCTGTGGAATCTCTTTCAGGCCACGCATGACAAAGAAGTCCAGGTGGCAGGGTCTTTGCTTTATTCCATAAGCAGGAAGTCCCAGGGGTTCAACTAAAAATGTGGAGTCCCTCAGCCTCTCTCAAGGACAGCATGACCTCAGCTACTTCTCCAGGGGTCACCAAGACAGGTCTCCAGGAGATGATCTCAAACAGAACATTATGGAGGAAGAAAGAGGCAGCAACAAGAGGGGTCACCCAAAGACTCCAGCAGAGGCAAGTCAAGCTCTCCTAGTTACAGGGACCCCAGACTCTAACTCCACAGAAATCACATGAAGATCCCAGGCACCTCAGGCAGATCCAAGACAAGAAAGCATGATATCCTTGAGGGCTGGAAATGGAAGGTGGTTTTGATTTAACATGTCCTGTAGGGCCAGCTCTGTCCATCCCTTGGTGGTAGCCTCATGGCCTCATAGTGTCTTTAGCTACCCACCCATCTCTGTCCACAGCTCCCTAGGCTTCCAAAAAGCTTGGTTTGGTGGCGCTATCAAAATCACTACGTGGTGGAACGTGATGGCACATCCTTATAACCCCAGCCCTCTGGGAGGTGGAGGCAAGGAGAACTGCAATTTCAAGGCCAAGATAGACCACTTAGCAAGACCCAGTCTGAAAATAAAAATGAGAAAAGGCTGAAATGTACCTCACTGTGAAGGCCCTGCCTTTCCTAGTATCACAGTCATCGTCGTCGTCACCGTCACCATCATCATCATCATCATCATCATCACCATCTTCAGTGCCTATCCAAGGTGACTATTCAACTCCATTTCCACCACCCTCTGGCTCAGTTCAATGACTCTAACTCACTTGTGTTCAGAAACCAACCCCAGGGCTGAGTGCCTGTGGCTGACAGGGTACGTAGACTATATCATCATCAAGGAAATCCGTTTCCTTGAGAAAGTTATCCCTGTGGATCCAACGTACACAGCAGATTGACTGGCATTAGTTAGGTAAGAAGTAGAAAGATAGCCAGGTATAATGGTGAGTTCCTGTAATCCCAACACTCTGAGAGGCTAAGCAGGGGGGAGAATATTGCAAGCCCAGCCCAGGCAATTTAGCAACTAGAAAGATGCTATCTCAAAATTTAAAAAATAATAAGATAGGGATGTAGCTCAGTGTGCAGGCCCTAGATTCAGTCCTTAGAACCATTCAAGAAAAAGAGAGATTCAGAAATTTTTATGATGCTGGAGGGCCTTAAGTCCTGACCTGCTTTGGGGGCCATGAGGGGTATGGCCAAGGCTAGAGTCCACAGGATGACTGAGTCAGACATAGGGACCACCTCAGGCACCAAGACTGAACACTCAACACAGACACACATGCAGGCCACTCATGGTGCACATGTTACCTGTCCCTCACCATGCAAGGTGGACCCGCTGCCTCCATCCCCACACTCTAACTTGCCCTCTGCAGCTGCTAACAGCTCATCATATCCGGCCTCAGTGACCCTGTTGCCACTTTAGCATGTTACCCTCATCCCTAGATGTTGAGGCTGAGGAGGACGTGACAGGAGGGGCTCTACAAGAACCCCACAGTGGAAACACAACCCAAAAAGGCTGGGAACTTGAGGATCTCTTTGACTCCGAGCTCTTGGCGTTCTGTCCCTCTCATTGAAGTAGCTTCCCATAGCGTCCCCAGGGCCATGGAGCTGGCGGCGTCACGCCTCTCACCTCTGTCCCAGGCAGTTGGGGTGAGAGTGTATGGCCTCTGCTTCTGAGAGGCTCCCTGCGGGCCTGTGAGGGCTGGGAAGCGGGTTCCCACTCAGCCCCAGCCCAATTCTCAAGTCTCAGATTTGGATAAGAATCTGTTTCCCGAGCTGAGAGTCCTGTTCTCTCCTGGCCCGTGATGACACTTACCTCATCCCTGGGGCCCAGGCTGGCCCAGCTTCTGTGAGAACTGAGGAGGCAGGCGTGGACCCCTGGGGAGGGCAGGTGGGGAGGGCAGGGAGTCACAGCTGTCCTGGGGTTTGCAGCCCAGGCCTCCCCATCCCCACTGCTGCCCTACATAGGAATGATCACTACCAACTACTGAGTGTCCCTGACGTAGGGTGAGTTTTTGACTTCATAATGACGCAAAGGCCATAGACATTCAATTGAAATCTTACTTCAAATCTTTAATTTTTCTAATTTCCCTGCCCAGCATCACATGCAACACGATACTCTTTAACAACGCTGACGAGTGTGAACCACAGTCCTAACCAGCCACCAGCCCCTCGGGGGAAACAACCCATGTCCACTGTGGGCTGTGTTGCTAAGCTATGACAATTGGTAGTTTAGATGTTTTATGTGCCTTTTTAGTTTATAATGTTTCCAACTTAGGATAGTGCTATCTTTAGTATCTAGAATATCCCTCAAAGGCCTGTATGATTGGTGGATGATGGGAACTTAAGAGGTAGGGCCCAGAGGAAAGTGAGGTCTTTGGGGGTGTGTCCTTGAAGGGGACTGTGGGTCCCCTCCTCTCTTCTTGGCTTCTGGCTGTATGGTGAGGGCCTCTGTATACTCCCACAGTGACATGATGCCTCTCACAGGCTCAAGAGCAATGCCTCCACTGGCCAGGGACTGAAACCTCCAGTGCTGAGCCAGAGTGTAACTTTCCTGCTTTTAAGTTGATTATCTCAGGTATTTTGTTACAGTAATGGCAACTTAACTACCTGATGGGTGTAGGAAGACCATGAGTATCTAATGTTCAGTCTGCCTAGGCTGGGAATGCAGAATTGTCTTAGGCTGCATAAAAATCTCACCATATAGCTAGTGTATATAAGCCACAAAACTTCGTTATAGTTTTTATTACAACATTTTTGTTTTGTTTTTTGTTTTTTGAGACAAGGTCTTGGTTTGTAGATCAGGCTGACCTTGAACTCATTATGTAGTCCAGGCTAACCTGGAACTCGGGGCAATCCTCCTGCCTCTGCCTCCCGAGTGCTGGGATTACAGGAATTAGCCACCATGCCCAGCTGATCACATTTCTAAAAAGAGGATAGCATAAACAAAACTAGTGTCATATTTGACTTTGCTTTTGTGAAACTAATGCATCCATGTCTAGTTGGAAATGGTTGCAGATTTTCTTAATGAGTTCTCAGGGTGTTTGTTGAAACTGTTGATCTAATTCCATTCTTGTTCTGTTCATCTTTGAAAGATGTTGTTCACAAACGTACTTACTGCCAAAAAGCAATGACATGTATGGCACGAATGTGAAACAAGGTATATTTTTCTCTAGGAAGACAAATCTTATAAAATGCTAGTGAAGAGACATGTTCAAGTTTTTTTTTTTTTTAATTGAACACCTACAGCTATATACATCTATGTGAAAACTGGTAGGGGACATATTTATATTGACTCAGAGTGGGGTCAGAAAGATACTAAAAGATTGGTGACTTAAAAAAAAATCTTGAAACCTATTCTCAAATTCCTGTTTTAAAATGAATAGGAAGGCTATATAGTTTTCACTGTTCACAGAACCATGTTTAGTCAATTTATCAAAATGCAGAAAAGTATTTGTCATAACCTCAGCTTGCTATAATGTAAGTTTTATTCTGAAAGCTGTTACAAGTTGAAACACTGCACAGATAAGTTAATTTTCACCTTGCAGACACCTGTTTAAGTCACTTGAATGAGCAGTCAGATCCAAATAAATACTAAATCTGTGAATCATTTCTCATCTTCAACTTCTGGCACAAATTTTCCTTTTGATTCCAGAAACGACTTGATTTCATCTCCCAAATCATAAACTCATAAAATGTCTTCAACATTTTATCCCAATGCAATCACCTTACCTCAGAAAAGTTAACGATACCCACCCCCCAGTCAGTATCCATACTTTTAAGGAACTTCTGGAATGGATGATGATTCATTGCCTTAGACCTTAGAAAATTCATAGCTTTGAAGACAATCTGCATGACATTATCCATTGTTAAAGCTTTCACACTTAAATTTTCTTGGTGTACTATGCAGCAATATCTCATCAAACGTGAATTGCCAGCAACAATTGCATCATTTTTAACTGTATAGATCCTCTCCCCTTTTTAACCAACCATGATTAGCACACCATCAAAAGTTATACCAGGTATGTTAATATGTGACAAAAGTTAAAGAAAATTGCTTGAATGTGTTTTTCCCTGCTTCTTCGAAGTCATGAGATTTAGTTGTGTCTTTCAGTGGTACCAAAAAAGCCATTTGTTACGGTGTATGACTAGATGCCCCCAAAGCCTTGTGTGCTCATAGGTGGGCCCCTTAGAAGCTGATTGGATTATAGGACCAGTGACCCAGAAGGGTTTAGTCCCTTCTCAGCTCTCTTGACTCTCTTGGGCCGCCATGACACGAGCAGCTTTCCTCTGCTATACTTCTCTGCCATTCTTTTGGTCTAAGACATCATTTTCACAGTGACACTATATTCATTATCAATATCTCTACTGAAAATGGCAAGCTGAGCTAATCTTTAACATCAATACTTTCATCTATCACCAAAGTGTTAAATTCAAAATTTAAAAAAAATCTCTTTTAATAGATTTTTCTATTTCTCTGATTCCCTGGATATAGTCTAGTGAAATAAAGTGATGTTAGAAAAAGTAATTTTTTTTATTCAGACAAATTATATCTGCCATGCTCTCCACACATTTCTTAGTGAATTCACCATCAATAAATGACTTTGATTTTCTTCTAACTAGCTTTTATAATAGAAATTTTTTTAAAAAACTGTGTTGAGATCACAAGCTTTTTCAATTCACAGCTATTTTCTCTGTACCAAACATTCCTTGACAACCATCAGATTTAATGGTATATTTTTGCATATAACATCATTTCAGATTATAATCTTTGAAAACCAATACAATCTTCCTATAAACCAAGAACTGTGCCTATTCTGTCTCTGTCTCTGTCTCTGTCTCTGTCTCTCTCTCTCTCTCTCTCTCTGTGACAGGATCTCACTCTGTAGTTCAGGCTGATCCTGAGCTCACTATGTAGCCCAGGCGAGCCTGGAACTCACAGCAATCCTCCTGCCTCTGCCTCCCAAGAGCTGGGATTACAGGTGTGAGTCACCACACCCAGCACTGTGGTATGTAGTAATGATTGTTGATGAGTGTGAGTCACCACACCCAGCATTGGGATATGTGGTTACTTGGGATCAAACTCGGGACCCTGCGCTTGCAAGGCAGATGCTGGAACCAAGAACTAAATCTCTGGCCCCTTACTCTTTCTCTTGATAAAAAAAAGTATTCATCTGTGCATTGCTGAACATTGTGATTCTATTTTCTTTCAGGATGACACTGAAGCCATGCTAGAATAAAAAATCATAAATAAGTAGCCAAATAATTGATGCATTTTTGTACCTTCTCTATACCACAATTGCTATAAAAGCTATTTCTAACTTATTAAATTATTTTACTAAGTAACATAAGCCTGAGTTTAACAATTACATAAGAAAACTTACATGTCTGCTTAATAATAATAAATGTCCACTTTCACAGGCATACACACATGTGTGGGGGCAGGCTGAGGTGCTATTATCAGTAATCACTGCAGTTTACACACGTTGCCCACGCACATGGAATGTCTGATGCACTCAAGCTTCTGTTTGACTGACTGGTCAAGTTCGCCCTGCACTGAGCCTTCCCCTACACAGCACTCTGTCATCATAAAGACTGTTGCTAAAAATCACAGAGTCATGCTCAGAGTTTACCATCTTGTGAGGCCACATGACCAGCTTGTGGCTGTGGCTGCGGCTGGATACACAGCAGCAGGCTAACACCATGGGGGGCTGAGGGGCATCTCTGGCAGGTATCTATCACCGAGCACTGCGCTGCACCTTAAAGATGCAGTGACTTGATTTATCCTTAGGATGATCCCAAGGAGGGAGACAGTGCCATTGCCTTCATTAGAGAAAGTGAGATGCGGGCATTCAGCATCAAGCCTGAGATTATGGAGTAGAACCCAGCCAGATGGCACTGGGTGTCTGTATCATTAATCAGTGTACCATCCTACTTCAAGAAAGAAATGGCATACAGAATTGGGTTTTGGGAGCACCAGGAAAAACTTCACCCAGAAACTCATCCTGTCTTCCTTCCCATTTCTCTGTACTTTCTTATATCTTCCCCCTTTGCAGAGTAAGCCAGTCAAAGCCGGAGGCAGATCCTGTCTCCATCCTGCTTGAAACTCTCCATTGGGTCCCTTGCTGTCCTCAGGACAGTGTCCAAACTCCCACTTGGCATTCAAAGCCCTGCATCACCTGTCCACTGACCACCTCTCCAGCCTGCCTCTTGCCAATTGCTTCCTGTGCTTTGGCCACATGGAACTCTTCCATTTCCTGGACTTGCCTTGCTCCATCACTTCCATTGTCTCTGCACTGGTTCCCTCTATCCTGCCTCCTTAAGGCCATGTGAACTTCCTATGCACCTGTCAAGGCCTAGATCATCAGTAAAAAGAGCCCTGGGCCTGGCATAGACTGAGAACTCAGGCCATGTGAACTCACTGCTTCCCCGTCATGGGGCTGTTGGTTGCAAATGACAGAAATGCTGCTGGAAAGGACCACTGAAGTGCAGAATCCAAGAATATTTTTTGATGTCAGTTTGGCTGTATCCAGATGCTGAAAAAGCAAGATCAGGACTCTGTTCTAGTCGTTTGTATGAGCCAGGGTTTGCCAAAGAAGTAGGAGCGATTGTATATGTATGTGTATATGGAGAGAAAGAATATTATTTTATTTTTTGTTTTTAAGAAATTGGCTCACACAATGGTGGGGCTAGCAAGTCCAAAATCTTTAAGGTAGGCCAGTAGGAACTAGGAACGAGTTGATATTTTAGCTCAAGTCAAAAGGCAGCTTATTGGCAGAATGCCTTATTGCTTTGGGGACATCAGTCATTTTTTTCAATTTAGGCTAAGTGGATGAGGTCCACCCACATTATGGAAGTGAATTACTTTAGATCTACTGACTTAGATGTTAATCTCATCTAAAAAGTACCTTCACAGCAAAATGTAGGCATGTTTGACCAAACATCTGAGTGCCATGGCCCAGCGGAGCTGATATCATATTAATCATTGCACATGTCACCCTCTCCTTGGGTTGGCTCTTTCTACAGTATTCCAAATGGATTCTACCAGGAAGTATAAGCCAGGGGAAAAAGCACACTTCTGTCCTACTCTGAGGAGCTCAACATGGACATGTGGCCACCTCTACCTGGCCAGACCAAGGTCACCGTCCACCCATGGTGCCACAGACTGGAGTTGACCCTACCAGAGCCACATAGACTAAATAAAGGGGAGGGATGCATTTCAAAGGGAAAGCAAGGTCCTGGTACAGAAGAAGAGGAAATGGATCTGAGTAGGCACCGAGGAGCAAACACTAAGGACTGCAGTTCCCAGAAGTGCCTCCCTCCCTCCTTTCCTTTGGTTCCTGCCTTTCCTCTTCCTGGGACCTACTCAAGGAGGGTCCTGTGACTCAGTCCCTTTGTGTGTGGATCAACTGAGTTCTGGCTGCTAGGGCCAACTGCTCGGCCACCACTCAGGGCTGAGCAATGGGAAAGTGAGAGCCCTGCTGTAATTCAAGAACCCCAGAGCTGAGATGGAGGCTCAACACTCATTCCCCAGAAGTCCTGAGAAGTAAGAACTAAAATCAGCCTTGGCCACATTATTTAATCTCTGTCTTTGCTCTTCAGTTATAAAAGGGATATAAATAGTGCCCACTTTATAGGGTTGTGAGGATCAAAAGAAACACAGAATAAAGTGCTTAGAAATAGTTCTTGGCTCTCAAGTTAATATTTGCTTTTTTAAAAACATCTGGAATAGATGTTGCAGAAAGGACAGCTGGGGCCCCACTGACCCTTCAGACTAGAACTCTGACTCTGCAACCCACACCCGCACCTGGAGCTGATGGGGGCCTTGCTTCCTGTCTGCTTGGGTATTCAGTATGGAAAGTCCTTCGCACATTCTCTGTGTCTCCATGGAAGCAGCCCTTGGTCCTCAGGGAGGCCACTAGCTGAGTGTGTGTGTGCGCATGCGTGCAGGTCAGAGTCTTAGTACTCATTGTCATTAACTTTATTCTGATTGCGCACGGAAGTAGAAGAGAAGCAGAGTTCTTGTCAATTCTTTTCCAGTAGGTAATAAGTAGATCATCCCCTTTTGCCCAGACTTTCCCCCTGGGATGATGAAAGAAAATCCAAGAGAAAATTCTCCAGCAGGAGATGTAGGGAATAGAAAACAAGGGCCTCTTCTCTGTTTTGAATACTAGAGCGTAAAAGCCATCCCTCAAGCACATTCCCCGTAAAGGAGAGGGGGAAAACCAATTTTGCTTCTCTGAGGAGTAACAGGAAGAATTACAGATCCTCATGCTGGCCTTTAGGAATGTAAACGCCTGGGGGGGGGGCAACAGTCTCATCTCTCTGCCACCTCAGGGGGCTTAATCTAAAGACCTCATTCTGGCTCCAAGCTTGTGGGCTTCCTGGGGATAAGGGAAGGTTTATCATCTTTTGAAATTGTGGTAAATTGTACATAAGTTTACTCTTAATCATGTTTAAGTGTTCACTTCAGTTGCCCTGTGCAAATATTACCATCACCACCATCCATCTCTCAAATGTGTTTCATCTTGTAAAACTGAAATTGTGTACAAAACTACCATTGTACTTCCTGTCTCTGTGAATCTGACTACCCTAGGTAATTCTTATATTTGTGCCTTCTGTGATTGTTTTACTCCACTTACCTGCAGTCCTCGAGGGTCATCCATTGGGGCACATGTTGGACTTTTCTTCCTATAAAAGAGCAAATAATAAATATTTCTCTGGGTGTATGTACTTCATTTTATTTAACCAGTCCACCTCTCAGTGGATATTTGGGTCACTCCTACATGTTTGCTATCGTGAATAATGCTGCTATCCACCCAGAGAGGCAAAAATCTCTCCATCTCCTCAAGGTCCTGCTTTTGATCCTTTTACAACTACGCCTCAAAGTAGAATTGCTGGGTACATTTTACGATCCCTTAGGAAAAGAAACATTACCTAGACAAATAGCTACTGGTCTAATTTTCATATGTTAGAAGCTCCAAATGCCTCTTGGTGAATGAAAGCACAATTCCTTATCTTTATGTTATACATTTCCAACTCTCAGGAGGCTTAGGCTTTTTTTTTTTGTTTCGTTTTTTCTTTGTTGTTGTTGCTGTTGTTTTGAGACAGGGTCTCATTTTGTAGTTCAGGCTGGCCCTGAGCTCACTATGTAGACAAGACTAGCCTCAAACTCACAGCAATCCTCCTGTTGCTGCCTCCGCCGAGTGGGGATTAGAAGGGTGAGTCACCACACCTGGCACACCCACATGAAGTATGCAGGAGGCAGACTGAGGGACAATGGCAGGTTCTCCGTGGCAATCCCTGGCAGGCAGGGAGGTAGTCCCCTCATAGAAAGCAGCTACTGCCTGTCTGGCTGCAGGTGGCTCGACTGGGGCCACTTTGGCCACAGATTCTCCTCTGGCTAGGGTTTTTCCTAGAGCAGCGAGCCAGCCTCTCCTACTCCCCTGACAGGTACCATGGAGTAAAACTCTACCTGATACAGCTGCAAGCCCTCTATTCAACCCAGCAGCCACCTATGTAGCAGCCCTTCAGCCTGCTTTTCCGGAGACAAATTTAGGAAGCATTTCCAAATTTCAGCATGGGGATCCCTTTTGAGTTAGAGACCAAAGCTTTGATCAGATTTTCCAAAATGTCTCTGACTCACAAGAATCCCTACTCACACACAGAAAAAGGTGATGTTAAAAACACAAAGCTTAATAATGAGGTGGTGGAAATTCCCAAGAGTCTGTACTCTTGCATGTGAGCCCCATATTCACCCTTCTATCTCTGTCAATTGAAAAGGTATCCAGTACATAGATTAGTAAAAATATATTGCTAAATAAATGAAAAGTAATCTACAAAAACAAAGGAAATATATCTCTTGATGAGACAATGTAAGTCAGTGAGAAAGTTGAAACCAATTTGTAGACCTCAATTTTCCACTCAGCTGAATAAATATACAGCTGTTACATCCTCAGGTAAACATGATCACTGACTGAGTCATTCATTCACTTGTCCACTCATTCATTCATCCATTCTACAAATATTTATTGAGATTGTTTAACTCTGTGCCAGAACTAAAGCCTCTTCATACTGTCTCGGCCCTTGCACAGCTCCCAGCCCAGTGGGGTACACAAAACCCACAAATGAATCATCCTAATGCAGGGGGGAGGGTAATGATGGTGTGCATAGTGCTGAGGGCCCAGGGAGAGGGGCATTTTCAGTGGGACCACCTCAGAGGAGGGGCAGGGAAGTCTTCACCAAGAAGTGGCGTTTGAACCCAGTATTGAAAGCATTTGCCAGATGGCTGAGCAATTGGGATGCTGTCCCCACAGTAGGAAAATTACCGCTTCCACTGCTTGGTGCTGCCGAGCATGCGCACACATACACAAGGGTGGCCAGCCTGCCGGTGGGGGTGGGGTGTCAGTGTGGGAATTCCCGAGCACCAGCAGTCCCCTCACCGTGTGCCTCCAGTCCTCTCACCCTATCAAGCCCATCCCTCACCTATTCGCTGAACCTACTGCTGAGAACCAGCTCCCCCACCTTTACACACCACCAGACAGCCCAACCCCCAACGCCACGTGTCCCCTAAAGATCCATCAAATTACTTCCCCAAGCCCAGTCGACATCTTTTCCTCCCTCTTCTCCTTTTTTTCTCTCCCCTTCTTCTCTCCCTCCTCTTCTTCTCCCCACTATATCCCCTCTACTTCTTCTATTTGATAAATATATGATGTTTATCTTGTTTTCCCAGCCACACTGTAAGCCACTGAGACCAGGAACCAGCTGTCACTGCTCCTCGGAGAACAAGAGTTCTCAAACTTCAGCATCACCTAGAGGACTTGTTGGTTACTGTAGGACAGACTCTTTTACTCTATCTCCAGAGTTAAACTTAGTAGGATTGAGTCCTGAGAAGACCCATGTCTGACAAATTCTCAGGTAATGCTCTTATCCCAGGGACTGCTCTTCGAGAGCCACTGATACAGAAAGCACATGGGTTCTAGACCCAGACAAACCTGGAGCCCAACCAAGGTTGTGCATCCAATGGGGCTGTGTGAGCCAGGATCAGCTTCCCCAGGGCACAGTAATACTCACTCTGTAGGGTTACAAAGAACCCAGCTGGTAACTCTGCTTAATAAGTGCCCGGTACTGATTGCCTCATTACAAACTGCAGCCCCCACTGGCCACACCAGGTTATTTCTGCCCATGAGGGAAGCTGGCAGCATCTCCACGCTGTCCTCCCCTCCCGGTCCTACTAGGAAACCGCAGAGGGATTTGATGCCTCCAGTGGAAAAGGGGGCTGCTTCTTTCCAGCGCTTCTTCTGGCCATCTTCTGCCCCAGCCCCAGACCATGCACATCCTTAAATAATTATCTTCTCAAGGACACATTGGCTATTGAAAAGATAAATAAATGCTTTATTGAAACCAGCATTGGCTCTATCCACCAATTTGAATGTTTAATGTATACACTTTAGCTAAAAAGAGATCTTGGCTCTTCATGGGTCATGAGGAAGGCATCTGAACCATGTATTCCTAGAGAAGATAAATGTCAGGCAGCCGCTGTGCATCTGTCTCGATGTCCCTATCCCTGTCTTCCACACCCCATCTTCCCTCCAGAGTTTCTGCTGGCTAGAGGGGGCAGAGAGCTCTTTCTCCGACCGAGTGGCTTTCTCCCACTCCAACATGGAATCACATACAGTCGTTGGAGTCCTCATGCTGGCCACCATCCCTCACCTAGTTCTAACCAGCACTCAAGTGTCCAAGTCCAGTCCTGTTGCTATAATAAAAGAACCAAGACTAGGTGGCTTTTCAACAACAGGAGTTTATTTCTCATAGCTTTGCTGGCCAGGAAGTCTAAGGTCAAGGCAGCACAAGAATCAGTATTGGTGAAGGCCTCATCAACACCCATCTTCTCAATGTAACCCCAGTGGCAGAAAGGGTGAATGAGCTCCCTGGGGCTTCTTTTGTAAAGGTACTAATCCCACCTATGAATGTGCTTCTTACATGACATCATTATCTCCCAAACTTCCCACCTCCTAACACTACCATCTTGGGAACTGGGATTTGGGAGGACATCATCATTCAATTCTTTGCGACAAAGAAGTCAGTGATTCACTCAACTGGCCACTTAGAAATGAAGTAACAGAAGCATGGAATGGTGACTTGTCCAAAGACATAACCAGCAGTGCTGGAGGCAATACCAGAAACCTTGTTTTTTAAAAAATAAAGATACTATTATAATAGCATGTTGTTTAACAACAAGAAAACATTCTCAGGATGTGTCATTGGACAATGCTGTCATATTAAATTCATCACTACCTATACAAACTAAGATGGCTAATACAACATTTGGGACACTGTCATGTCTTTATGGTTTAGTCGATCGAAATATAATAATATACTGCGTGACTGTACTACTAATAATACACTGCATTACTGTACTACTAAAAAGAAACAGCACTGCCAAAAGTGAAAAACTGAAGTTGTAACTACAAAAACAAGAAAAACATTGCAGAAAGCATGAAAAAAAATTGGGAGGACCCCCACACACACACACACACACACAAAAGTCTAACAGAAAAAATGTCTTGCTGAGTGACTCCGGGAATATTCTCTTATCTCTCTGAACCTAGTGGTCTCATTTTAAGGAAAGGAATGCTAGAAACACTCACTGCAATGGTAGCTAATACTCACTGCGGGCTATTCTAGCCCACTTCCCAGTCTCTACTTCTCCTGCAGGCTAGTGTTCAATGTGGCGCCCGAACTCACATCACCCACACAGCTTAGTTTCCTGTTCTTCACTTGGCCTTAGCTAAGATACTTTTTCTAATTAGCTACAGTGTTCCTCATGCTGGACATTTACTGCCACCAAGTTTTCACTCTTTTAGCTGATGCTGAAAAGCCTAAGTCTTCGTGCTTCACAGTCAATCCTGAAAGTCAGAGGCTGTCTGAGGCTTCAGGCCTTGAGCTCTGGCTTCCTATGGATGTCCCTCTGTTTACAGTGCCTGGGCCCTGGCTTCTAACCCGAGGGACTAGGCTTAGGTTTGTCCACCAGCAGGCTGGAAGGACTCTGAGACATTGCAGTGGCCTCAGCATAGGCACAGAAAAGTTCCTGAGGAAAGGGCTAAAGGGCTCTTTCATGTTGGCCCTTCCTGAGACCATATGCATTTATGCCCCCCAGCCCTAACTTTAGGAGTTTTTCTTATCTCTAACCTGAAATTTTACAATATAAACCTTCCTTGAGGCACAGTCCTGTGAGGCTCTCTCCAAAAAATCTAAGAAGACACCACATTATCTTTACAGTTTCACCATATCCTTGAACCTGTGAGACCTGTCCCAGGTCATGCTGCTGGGCCTGCGGCTCAGTGCAGAGGGCCTCGATTCAGCCCACAAACCAGGAAAAGTGTTTCACAGCCTCACATTCCTCTGAGGGGCACTTCTACTGCACCTTCCCTTCAGCCTGGGCTTTGCATCGTTTCTGCCCCTTCTTCTGCCTGTAACTGCAAGTTCATGAGGTACCAGTCGAGACTAACAAGGAGGAGGTGAAGACGTGTCATTTGAGGAGCTGGCTGTGACAGCTTGGGCCAGTCACAAAACTTCCCTGGCTTTGTAGGAAACTGAGGCAGGAGGATGGACGTTTGCACCTCCCCTGGGCAATTAGCAAGCCTGAGATCCCATCAGGATGGTAGGGTTTGTAAGTGCACTTAGCAGGAGTACTGAAAGATCCTTTTGGGAAAGCTGTGGAGTACCACTGAGCCTGCGCCCGGTCCACCCCTGAGCATTTCTGAGCGCCCTCCCAAATTACTGTCCTTCACAGAGTGGATGCAGACACGCGGCTCCTGGCAGCGCCCCTCTCTGCACTCACTGTATCCCTCCAGCCTTGCCAGGGGACTTCACCGCGGGACCCTCGCGGCCCCCTGAGCCCCGCGCAACCCGGGCCGGCGCGCGTGCTCTCCCACCCTGCTGTCCCCTCTTCTCCAGCGCACCTGGCACTCCATATGCGACCCGCGCCGGTCAGGCTTTCCCGCCCGCGGCCCCTAGGTGATGGGGCTAGGAGGAGGTGGCGGGGGCGGGGCGCGCCGGCGGGCGGGGCGGTCCCCGCGTGGGGCGGGGGCCCGGGGCGGGCGGGGCGCGGGGCCGAGGCGCGGGAGGCGCGGAGCTGGCGGAGCCCGCGGAGCTGGAGTCCGCGGAGCCTGAGCCCCCGTCGCCATGCCCCTGGCCTTCTGCGGCAGCGAGAACCGCTCGGCCGCCTACCGGGTGGACCAGGGCGTCCTCAACAACGGCTGCTTCGTGGACGCGCTCAACGTGGTGCCGCACGTCTTCCTGCTCTTCATCACCTTCCCCATCCTCTTCATCGGTGAGCCGAGCGGGGGAGGGGAGCCGCGCGGAGGGATGCGGAGGCGGAGGGGGCGGTGCGCACCTCGCCGCCCGCGCCCCTCCCATCCCCGCCGGCCGGACCGCGCCTGGCGCCCCTGTGGGTCCCTGCCCGGCGTCCGCCCGCGGCTCCGGCACCCGCAACCGGCTCAGCCCTTTGCTCTCCGTACCCGCGCCCGGCCCAACGGGCGCTCCCGACCCAAGGGATCCCCAAGTTTTGCCTACTCGGGGCCCAGTGTGGGGATGGAGGGGGAAGCAGAGATCCCCAAATGCGCTGGGAAGGTCAGGAGGGGTCGGCCGCTCCCTCAGTGGCGCAGAGGCTGTAGCCGGTCACCCATCCCCCAAGGCCCGTCCCTATCGCCGCCGCTGGGCCCGGGACTAGGACAGGCTGCGCTTGGGAGCCGGGTGGAGGCCCCGGGGCTCCTGAGCCGCCTTCCACCTGGCTTGGTGGTGGTCCACAGTCTCTTAACAATCGGCGTCCCGCGCCCTGGGAGAGGATGGAGGATCCGAGGGACTGGAGACTGGGATCCCGGTTCCGGGTACCCCCGTGGGGCGCGCGTCTCCCGAGTGCAACTTCTCCCCGGACTGTGGAACGCAGCGGACCCCCACCCCCACCCCGCGTGCGTGCTTGGAAGTGGTCCGCAAAGTTGGGCGCGGGGCCAGCTCTTTACTCGCGTCCTCCTCACCACCCCAAGATCTTGATTCTCCCAAACTAGTCAGCCCTGCATACTGAGGGTGAGCCCTGCCTGGCCAAAACGAGTTCTTCCCTTTGAGTGAGGAAAGTAGCAAATCATAAAATCGAAGTGCAGCTTGGGGAAGAAAGGAAAGATGGCCACAAAATTAAAAAGAACTGGCTGTAGAAAGTACATTGCTAGTTCCTGACAAGGGTACACGACTAGACAGAAATGAGAAACATGGAATACACACTCATCTGCATATCAAACATTTAAAAGGATTGACATTTACTCTTCTGTTCCCACCTGAATGGTTTATCGGGTGGTGACCCGTCATGGCATCAGTAGGTAAAATGGGTACCTGTGTACATCCGGCTCGGACGTTCATTTCGTCTGTACCAGTCTCAGGGATCTTCAAGCCCACGTGTAAGAACCTGTACTCTCTGCACCCCTACCGAGGAGCCAGGGCTGGGTACCAGCAGTGGGGTCGCCCATGCAGCCTCCTCCAGGTGAGCCCGGCCCCACCCCTACGTCTCCCTCTGCAGGATGGGGCAGCCAGAGCTCCAAGGTGCACATCCACCACAGCACCTGGCTGCACTTCCCAGGCCACAACCTGCGCTGGATCCTGACCTTCATGCTGCTCTTCGTCCTGGTGTGCGAGATTGCCGAGGGCATCCTGTCTGATGGGTAAGTTGAAATCCAACTTGTCTCCCAGTATAAAGTGAACCAGAATCTCTGCCAGGCACACAGATGAGGCCCTGGAGGGGAGCGGTAGCACCAATCTGCGTGCTGCACCTCAGTAAAATCCACAGAGTCTTACTGTATGAGGATGTCCCGACTCTCTGGCGTGGGGACCAGCATGCCTTGCTCACACACAGGTTTCTGCTTCGTACACCGACCTCCTGGGTCATCAAGTAAATAATACCAGCGTGCCTCTCCCACAAGCCGCTGGAGTTGCCTTCTTGGGCCAAGGACTAAGCGTATCACTCACTCTTGTAAGACCCTTCCTTGGTTTTAAATTGTTTAAAAGGTACAACCTCTGGGTCCCTGGGCTTCCACCTCTGTCGCCGTCCTGCCCACCTGCCCCTTGTCATCCTTCAATGCTTTCTCCTCTGCCCTCCTTTTCTCTGGCCTCACCTCTCCACTTCACACTCCTGCCGCAGCCAGCAGGAAACAGAATGTAAAGTTTGGATCTTTGCAGAGCTGTCTGCTGAGTCAGGAAGGCCTGGAGGTTAGAATCTGGGTGTCATTCATCTTTGTATTCTCAGTGCAGATTTGTCAAGGACTGAGAAGAATAAATAAACTCCTGTTGAAAGCAAATAGACTCAGAGGAGAGAGGAGGCAGTGTGGGGGAGGCCCCACAGCTGAGGGGCTTTGGAGCCGAGCCTGAAGGATGACTAGGTTCTGATAGATAGTGGAGTTGAGGAGACGGAGGGCAGGTAGCCGAGGGAGTCGTGTGGCAGAGCTGAAGCATTGAACACAAGGGAGCTGCAAGGCTGAGCGTGGAGACAGGGCTGGGGCGTCACTGGAAGAGCTCTGCAACCCACCTAGACTTCACTTTTGGGTGAAGTGTGACCAGGGTGCTTTCAGCTGAGGGCAGTTAGAGCCAGGGGAGGCCAGAGGTGGAGGAGATGGCTGTGGTCTAGGTGAGGGATAACTGCAGGCGGAAATGATACCTCAGCAGTGAGGGGCAGAAGAGGAGACAGAGCAGCCATCTTGCTAAGGCAAAGGTTGCTAACTGATTGGATGCAGAGACAGTGCGGGAGAGGGACATCCGTGTCTCAGGCCCATGCTCAGGCTCCACTCCTTCCGGCTAGGGCAGCTGGTCTCAGGGGACTCCCCACCCATCTCCTGTCCCCAGTGTCCCTGCCTCCAGGCTTCTGCAGTGATCTTGTGACAACTGCTTGCCTTGGAGCAGCAACTCCTCACGTTGACCATAGTCCCTCATCAGCAGTTAGGCACACTGCTGCCTGACTGACAGGTGAAAGCCCACCTCGAATCCGGCGCTCCTTCCAGAGCAGCACGAACGCTGCCAAGGGGTGGGATGCCTGGTGAGCCCCAGCCAGGAGCATGCATGCAATTAAAACTAGCTTCGGTGACCGAGGACACCTTCCCCATGGAGGAGGAAGACCTGGGTCTTCTGTTAGCCCTTCTGCTGTGTACCAGCTGTGGGCCTTGAGTATTAGGAAGCAGCCATTGAGGATGAAGTTAGAGAGTGGTCTGTGTGCAGATCCTGATGTGGTGGAACCCTGGGCAGGTGCTGTCTTCTTGTGGGAAAATCAGAGGACTCAGTTGGGGACTCCTTCCTGCTACTGTGTGTGGCTGCGCTTGTCCCACAGACCAGCTGACTGCAAACAGCCATCTCCTCACCTTGACACAGCCCACTTCTGAGCTGAGCTTTTATCTCTGACTTTTATACACCCACACCTCTGGGTGAGCTGGGGGCAGGAGGGGTGTGAGAGAGTAGCAGAGAAAGAAGTCACAGATCCTGCCCTGGGACAACCTCTGTCGTCTCAGCTTCTGTGTATCTGGAAACCTAGGGGGAAAGGTAGGGTGGAGGGTGGTTAAGGCTGTGGTCTTCCCTCTTGAGTTTGGCTCAGGAAATTTCACTTGTATGACTGACTGAGGTATCACACCCACAGGGCTTCCTGTCTTCCTTAGGGTACTGTTTTTGGGTAAGATGCTTTGGATTCAGGGTCAGCGTGGCACAGAATCGGAAGTCAGAGCTGGATAGATGGATGGATAATGGAGGGATAGAAACAAGAATGCTCCCCCAAATCACTACACTGGAAAGAGTCTGTGTATTAAACTTCTACCTGACTTAATGCACCTCTCAGTAAAGCAGCTAAAACCCATTATAATAAAACATTTCACGAAGTAGTTGATGCAACATCAATAACCTTCAACTTATAAAAACTTTAGTATTTTTACCTTTTATTGTAAAAGATTATTTAAGAAATGGTGCAACTTGTTGGATGTCAACTTTAAATTGTGTGAAAGTACATAACGTCTGTCAAGTTATTTCAAAGGGTATGGAAGAAAGACTTTTCTTGAAGTCCTTGAAGATCCTTGAATAGTGTTAGTTGTCCCCAGTGTCCCACCATCCCTTTTGTACCTCCAGTACTAGCTTGAAGACCTTTGGCTGAGAGTATCCGCTGATCCAGACTTAAAGAACATAGTATTGAGCATCTCACTTAACAAGAAGCGTAGATGTTGCCTGTTCTGGTTAGCTTGGAGGCTAAGTGGTATCACCAAAGGCCCAGCCTCCTCCTCCCTTTCTGTACCATTCTATGCATCAGCTGTGTCTTCCTCAGGCTCACAAGGGGGCTGTGCCACCCGGTGCCACTTAGTAAGGAAGGGGTGACAGTGAGGACAGCTCCCGATATGTCCCTTCCTCACACGGTTGGGTCCTATGGTCACCCTCAGACCTACCAGAGGCAGAGAGGTGTGACTGCTCGGCTGGTTGGACCCGTCACCATGCTTTCCTCGGGGCTGAGAATAAACTGCCGCTGGAGCAGGTGTGGGGCTCTTTCTGTAAGGAGTAACGAGAGGATGTCACTCAATGAACGGCCTCTACGCCGGCACCTCGGCCCTGCCAGTCCTTCAACGTGGTTCTCTTCTCTACATGTCTGTCTTTGTCTCTTGAACTCGTACTCACCCTTCAAAGTCCAGCCTGGTGCCGCCTCCTCTGCGAGGTTTTCCCTGATTGCCAATCCCCTTCTGTCTGCGGCACGATTTACTGCACGATCAGATAGCAGTTCTGGGCACAGAGGCCCTCTCAATGCTGTTAGCTTTTTCTGGACTGAGCCCCTTGGCATGTTGGACCAAAGAGCAATGCCACCAAAAGCAGCACCGAGGCAGGAGGCTGAGTCAGTACCTCTGGCAACAGAGGCTTCCAGGATGTCAGGGGCAGGAAGAGCAGGCTGGGAGAGCTGGCAGAGCTGGCAGAGTGGCTGGAGGCCGCATCACCTGGGCCCTGGGTGCAGGACTGAGCCGTGAGGGATCTGCTCTGTGCGAGGGAACCGTGGGAAGGGCAGTCAGGGCGAGCTGAGCTGACCTGTCGGTCGCAGAGAGGGTGAAGTTGAGGAAGGCTCTGGCTCCCCGGGCCTCGTGACCAGGCCAGAGTCCCTCCACCGCAGAGGCCTGTGGGAGTGAAGGTGAGGAGGGGGCGTGAGCTGGTGTTCACTGCCCTGTCCCCATCCCAAGGGAGGAAACAAAAGCCGTGATCTTGGGTGCATGACTCTGCCTCAGTTTCCACAACCGTAAAATAGGGAAGACTAAGCACCCGCTGACCGGGTTCTGTGGAGATTACAGGAATGAATGTACATGAAGGGCCTGACAGAACAGGAGCTCAGCAGATACTGACTTCCGGCATGCCGTTCCAGTGCCAGTGCCGGCCTGTGCCAGTCACGTTCCAAGGACTCAATAGGGCTGTCGCTAAGTGAGCTCTGACGCAGGCACCCACACTGCCCAGGGACAGGGACCCAGCTGGCTTCACTTCCAGGGAAACAGTTCGCACTTTCCTGTGGCCACTGTCAAAACTGACTTTGGGGTGCCATGTTCTGCTAGCAAAATCCCAGGGAGCGAAGGTCATGAATTCCCATGCCGAACACCGAGCCCGGAGCTAGGCCCCTTAGCAAAAGGCGTGTTTGGTCTGAGTGGCAGAGAGCCCCAGACACTCAGTGGAGCTGAGAGAGCGCCTGGGGACCCACCGTGTGCTGAGCAAGGCACACGAGGCACTCCCCGCATGTACATCCTCTGTCCTTCTCTCTCCCTTCCTAGGGTGACCGAATCCCGCCATCTGCACCTGTACATGCCAGCCGGGATGGCGTTCATGGCCGCTGTCACCTCCGTGGTCTACTATCACAACATCGAGACCTCCAACTTCCCCAAGCTGCTGATCGGTAAGGGAAGGGGAGAGAGAGGGGATGCAAGGGTACCCTTCTCTGGTTCCTTCAAATGCCACTTACTGAGGACTGTCATTGCGCCAGGCACTGTGCCATGTGCTAGCGGTTCAGAAATGAAAAACCAAAGTCTGTGTTCGTGGAGCTTGCAGTGCGGTGGAGGAGGCAGGAGGGATCGCACGTGCACACGTGATGTGTGAGGGGCGGGAGTGCTGCTGTGGGGGTGCTCTCTGCTAAGTGTGGGTGCACAGGTATCAGGGGAGTATTCCGTGCAGACAACAGCAAATGTGAAGTTTCTTTTGGAGCAGGGTAGAGAGTGGCAGGAGGTTAACTCGGGGACCCAACACGCCGCAAGGGAGATGCCCGGGCTGTGAGCCTGAGCTGTGGGTGACTGGCAGGGCCAAGCACCGAGCTGGCTCAGAGACAAGGCGGGGTATGAATTAAATCTCGTATTCAGGTACACAGAGATGAGATGCGACAGATACAGCTGACTCCAGGGTCAGGAGGATAAAGGAGCTGGGCATTGGGAGAGTTCACAGCAGGGAAGGTACTCCGTTCTGGATGACGGGGTGATTGGGGTGAGGTCACCTGGAAGGGGAAGAGACACCCCAGTACAAGTCCACGGTGCACCAGCACTGGGCTCAAGAGGGAGCGCCTGTTTGCAGGACTTCCCCTTCCACGTGGCCTGTCCCTGGCACAAACAACAACCACCTCTGCTGACTTCACTGAGCCTGTGCTGCGGACCAGGCTCTGTGCAGCCCTCGCTCCCTGCATCATCTCGCCCTTGTCCCCGAGTCCACCTGTGTTACACTCGCTGTGTCCTGCGCGTACTGCTAACCCGCCCCATCCTGGTCCCACCTCTTTGCTCCTATAAGGAACAGAGCTGACACTGAGTGACTAGGTGACTCAAACTGGTCCACCTGGTGAGTCAAGGGACACAGCAGAGCTGCCACCCAAGAGGGCTGCATGTCTGAAGGTCCTGGTGGCACGGGTGTAAACCTGGCACCTAGGGTGTGTGCACACCTTGTGTCAGGGGTCACACCGAGTTTTAGGAGCCACCCCATCTTCTGACATCAGAGTCTATAACCTTGCTGAGCCAGGGCCATTGCCATGTTACGGGGCGCAGAGGGCATGTCCTACTCACCCTCCTGTGTACCAGGGTCCCACTCCATCAGAGCCACACAGGAGGGCACCGCCCCACCCAGGACCCCAGTGCGAGTGTTGCAGGTTGAGAGGACAGATGTTAGCTACTGTCTTCAGAGAGGCCCATTTTGGAAGCAGCCTCTCACCTTCCAAGAACTCTCGTGAACCTCCAGGGCCTGGCTGCCTGGTACTCCTGGGAACCCCATCAGTAAGTGGTGAGGTCATTTCCTTATGTTCCAGAGGGCGCGTCAGGTTCTCTTGCTGAACGCAGACTATCTTCCCTGTGTGGATTAGCCCTTTGTTTTTAAGGAACAAGAACTTTCTCCCTTCATCTTCCTCGTTGGAGTTCAGCTGCCCGCAGCAAGGTCTGTGCAGAGGCAGCAATTCCAGAACAAGGGGAAGTGGAGGGGTGCACCTGTAAACTGTAGGGACAGAGAGGGTCATGAGTCTTAGGGAGAGCCAGCACCCCAAAAAGAGTGATGGCTGTCATAAGCCTGGAGCCCACAATAGGGTGACAGTGATGTGTCCTACAATGTTTCACGAAAGAACCACAGCCCTGGGCTCCAGATGAAGAAAATCTGCATGCCAGATTGGGGGAGGGGCAAGATGGGAAAGTTATTTATGGGAAAGATGCATCTGAGCTGAGAACTGGAACTGATAGAAGAGAGGAGTGCTTGAAGCACTGGCAGCAGCTTGTGCCAAGGCCCTGGGGCGGGAGGGACAAAGGCTATTAACAAATACTGAAGGAAAAGAATGAGTGGACACAGAGAGCAGAGGAAGCTGGAGTTGGAAGCCTGGAGCCAGAGGTAGGGCGCACATCGGGTGGGGCCTCAAAGGCCACGCCACCAACATTGGCGTTTATGTCAAGAGCAATGGGAGCCCACTGAGAGAAGTTTGACTTTGGGCTTTCGAGGGTGTGTATGTGTGTGTGGTACCGTATATACAAAATAAAATTTACCATTTTAACCACTTTTTTACATAGGTAAGCAGTTTAAGTTTTATAAATTTCCCAGTTCATTTTAATTACTCCAAAGTAGGCAGTTGGGGGTCTCCTTCAGGTCTGCTCAGGGAGTAGCATGTGTCAGAATTCCCTTTCTTTAAAGGCTAAATTATATCCTCTTGAGGGGGTAGATCACGTCTTGTTACCCATTCATCTGTCAGGGGACATGTCGGAGTCCATTTCTTTGCACTGTTGTGAATAGCTAGGCTGCAAATGGGAGGGCGTTGAGAGGTTTTGAACATGGCTGTGCTTATTACTCTGGAGGCAGCGTTCGAGGCCGGCAGGGGAAAGGGAGGGCAGCAGTGAAAAGGCTCTTGAGGTGGCCCACAGGCGACACTGTGTCACCTGGACACAGGGACTGTGGGGTTGGAGAACAGGGGTTGGATTCAGAATGGCTCAGTGGAAGACAGACAGGATTTGGTCATGGGCTGGGCGCGGAGCTCGGGGAGGAGCTTGGAACCCCGCAGCAGCCCTGTGTCTCTTTCTGCCCATTTCACATCTTCTCCCAATCAAGTGTTGAGCACCACCGTGTCTGACAACAGGCTGCCAGTTCAGGACTGTGGAAACCACCCCTGAGTCGCCACTGACCTGCTCCATGACCCGGTATAAGACACGGGCACTCCCTGAGCTCAGTTCCCCCGTGGCAGAAGGGGGAGGAAGCCCCTGCCTCAGTCACGGGGTAGGTATGAGGAAGTCAAAGCACATCTATGGCAAGACTATGCGAGGCGCACTTTTGTTTATTAAATTGAAATCTTTATTGGTGCATTTTTAAGTCGTAGGCCCAGTCAGTGGTCCTCACTAAGGACAAAAGAGCTTCTGATTCCTGAGAAAGAATCCATAGAGAGAGCAGGTCACAGGGGGGACGTGTGACCTGGACACCAGGCCAGTCTGGGAGGACATCACTGCAGCCCTGAAGGCTTCTGCCCACTGTCCCGATGCCCTCACCTGGAACCTGAGGTGGATGGCATCAGGCCCTCTGGGCATGCTGTGCCCTGGCCATATGTCTTGACCTACTTCCCAGTCCAGAGCCAGGCTGCGCTGATGCCAGCTGCTGTCCCCCAGAGATGGCCTGGCATCCCTGGGGTGGAAGGCAGGATGCGGGTGGCCTTCATTCGCCACAGGTCCTCTCGAGTCTTGTAGCATTCGGCTCTTGAAGCGAGGGGGTCAGGCGCACAGTGCCGGAGTGCCCCTCAAAGGCGATTTGATGGTCCTGCTGGCTTTTGCTATCCACAGCTGACTGGTTTATTGGCAGATTAGGGGGAGGGGCAAGAATTTAGAACAGAATCCACCGATGGCTTTTGATGTTTACTTTGCCCCAAATCTGAAATCCAGAGATAATGAAAATATCATCAGCTGATGCCAAAGCACCCATCACATGCCAGGCTCACCATGCTGAGCACTTGCCGTGTGCTGCTCACAGCAGCCTTTGCCTGGTCCTGTTATCATCCCCACTGAGGAGAGAAGGAACCCAGATGGGCTCCATGACTTACCGAGCTTGCCGCTGTGCCATTGTAGCACCTGAGCCCAGGTATATGGGCCCACGTCTGGCTTCCAGACGCCTCACCAGCTTGGACCCACTCCCCTGTGTCTCCTGCACCCCAGACTCCATGAGAGGATCATCATGCTGCAGTGGGCTCTGCACTGCAAGGACAGACCACAGCCCTCACTCTGGTGCAACTCAGAAGCAAGCTCCCCTCCCAGAGCCTCAGTCTCCTCATGTGTAGATGAGCATAAAGACCACCCCAGCTTGGGCATGCCATGGGGAAGTCTGTAGGACCGAGAGCTGGCATGCTGGGGCTCTGCTGTGAGGCCAGCCCAGCTCTGCCATGTGCTGACCTCTGATCGGTCACCCGACCTTTCTGTGCCTCGGTTCTTTTTCTGCTAAGTTGGGGGTGATGACAGCCCCACCCCGCAAAATTATTGTGAAAAATAAATGAGATGATGAATTTAAAGTGCTTCCTTGGCACCATGCCTGAACCTTAGTCAAATTCAAGAAATAGTTTTCCTATCTGCTTATTTTTTGTTAAGGGAGAGTTTTCTGATCAGTTTGACTCAGGAAATCACTGATGGAGCCTGTAATTCTGTGCAGCATCTCGAAGGGGCACATGCTGGTACAGTCATACGTGTGTGTTCCTTACAGATGTGAACACACACCCTCCTCCCTGACACAGCCTCCTTCCTCCTGTCCCCTATGTGTGCCTGTACACATGTGACAGGCACATATGTGGGACACACACATCTCCCATGCTCTCCCGTTCAGCCCTTCTTATCTACTGGGTCCTGGCTTTCATCACCAAGACCATCAAGTTTGTCAAGTTTTACCACCACGCCATCAGCTTCTCACAGCTGCGCTTCTGCCTCACGGGCCTGTTGGTGGTGCTGTACGGGATGCTGCTGCTCGTGGAGGTCAACGTCATCAGGGTGAGGGTAAGCAGGCCACCGCCATGCTCCGGGGCCGGGCAGGAGCTGGCCAAGACCACAAAGAGGCTACCAGCTTGTCCACCCGCAGAGAGGCTGGGCTCCCGGGAGGAGCTGGTAGAGCTGTCCATCGGGCCCGGGGGGAGGAGACGTCACAGGGTGGAGGGCAGGTGACCGACTCCCTCAGGAAGGGAGAGAAGTGCCGGTCAGGAGGGCCTCTTCTGGCTGCTTTTGTCCTAGGCAGGGAGACGTGATGTGTGTCAGCGTTTCCATACAGCCATCCATATTTATTAGTGAGTAGATGTGACTGCACCGTGACCTTTGTCTCATATCCTCATGTTTCCCGTCATCTCCTCCCTCTTCCCTGCCTCAGACTTCTCCTTCCTCACCCCTGTCCTCATCTTCCTGCTTAACCAGACAAGCAGCCTAGTTTGTCTCTTCATGCTATGTTTTTGTTCATATAATTCCATACACATTTTTCTAAAATATTTGTTCAGAGTTTTCTTTTCTTAACCCATGTAAATGTATTATTTTTCCCTAATAGTTGTTTCATACCAGTGGGATCCCATTACATGGTTTTCTGCATTGTGGTTTTCTCACTCGACCCATAATGTCTCGGGACTCCTTCCAAGCCACGTGACCTGCCTAATCCAATTTTCTTAATGGCTATATAGTTTTCCATCGTAGGGCAAACTGATTTGTTTGGCTCTCACCCTACTGACGGGCTTGCCCTTTGCTGCCAAGTGCTTCCTCCATACATAACGGTGTATTGAACACACTTGTGCTGTGCCCGTGACAATCTGTGTGCACTGCTGCTTTTATTTGTGGGGAGAACGCAATGAGCGGAGATGCTGGATCGAAGGTTCCGTGGATGTAAAATCTGAATCAGTGCTCCGGGTCATCATCCACTAAAAGCGGCTGAGAAAACCTTTTGCCGCCCTCCAGCCCTCTGAAATTTGGATGAGTGAAGAATGTTTCTCTGTCTCCTGTAGGTTCCCCTCCTCACAGGACCCCGAGTAGGTGCCAACTCCTTTAGAGAAGCCTCGCGTTAGCTGAGGCTTGTCCAGAATACCTTGCTGGTACTCTGTTAGACAGTCACCCCTGTGAGAGGTGCAGCGTCGCTGTCATGGCCCCTGACCCCGGCAGAGCAGGGCAGAGGAGGCGAGAACGCACACTTACCACCCACCCCCGGCCCATGTGCCCCGCAGAGATACATCTTCTTCAAGACGCCAAGGGAGGTGAAGCCCCCCGAGGACCTGCAGGACTTGGGCGTGCGCTTTCTGCAGCCCTTCGTGAACCTGCTGTCCAAGGGCACCTACTGGTGGATGAACGCCTTCATCAAGACGGCCCACAAGAAGCCCATCGACCTGCGAGCCATCGGGAAGCTGCCCATCGCCATGCGGGCCCTCACCAACTACCGCCGGCTCTGTGAGGCCTTTGACACCCAGGCGGTCAGTGGGGGCGCAACCACGCCAGCTATTCCCTGCCCTCCAGAGTGAAGTCTCAGATGGGGGCCTGGAAAAATGGCAGGTCCAACCTTGGTGGGACAGCTGGGGACACGGAGGCCCGGTGAGGGAAGGATGCCCAACCTCAGTCCCACAGACTCCTAGGACAGTCACAGTTGGAATGGCCTTGATGGTTTAGGCCGTCCGGCCGATAGCCTCGTTGTCCAGGTGGGGAAACTGAGGACCTGACAAGGAAAGTGGTCCCACTGCCTCCCCAAGCCACTGCTCTTCCCTCGAGAGCTCCCTGACTGTAGCAATTTTCACGGGGTCTGAAGGCAAGGATGTCAGCCCGGTACTGTTTGGCCAGGCAGAGGTCTCCCCTGAGACCCAAGAAGGAAACTGAGGCCTGAGTGAAGCTGTGCCTGCCCAGAGCTGACCCACAGCCAGTAGGGGGCACAGCCAGTCTTGTGATTCCCACTCCAGTGCTCTTCCACAGCCTCTGCCCTACTACCAGGGAAGAAACTGAGGCAGACACGAAAGTATAGCATGAACTTCTCACTGTTGTGCAGTGCCCGTGATAAGCTATGTGACCTTGAGCAATCGTCTGGCCTCAGTTTCCCCATCTAGACCCCAGGGCCCATCTAGCCAGACACTTGGTGGTTCCATGATTCCTTCCTGGAGTTCATTCATTTGCAGAGGATACGGCCACTGGGGTCCTCAGGGAGGCGGAGCAGGGACATCCTGGGGCTGGGCTCTGCCACAAATGAGCCCTTGGCCACTCTGACCTGTTCATGGTTCCCTCTGGGCAGCGGAAGGACTCGCAGAGCACACAGGGTGCCAGGGCCATCTGGCGGGCACTGTGCCATGCCTTCGGGAGACGCCTGGTCCTCAGTAGCACGTTCCGTATCTTGGCTGACTTGCTGGGCTTTGCTGGGCCGCTGTGCATCTTTGGGATTGTGGATCATCTCGGGAAAGAAAACCGCGTCTTCCAGCCCAAGGTAGGCCCCCAGCACGGGTGGACACCCCAAAGGTTTGCCCACCTCACACAGGTGTGCTGAAGTGTGCAGGAGGCCAGTGTGTGTGAACCGTGGCCACACGGGTGACTCCTTGTTCATACAGAGCCCTGTTCCTCTGTACAGGGTAGCTGAGGTGCCAGCCTGCACCCCTGGGGTTCTATGGCTCTAGCCCTGCTTATGTAAAATTTGAATCATTATTCTGGGTCATCATCCACTAACAGTCACTGAAAAAGCCTTTTCCTGCCCTCCAGCCCTCTGTAAATTCCACTCCAAAGGCGAAGCTTTGATGGAGTTGCAGGGGGTGCCTTGGTTTGCCCAGCGTCTAGCGTTTGTGTGGCTCATTGGATGTGTTGCTATTTAGCTCTTGACCTTGTCATAAACTCTAAGAAAGGTGGCCGGGCTTTCTGTCTACTTCTGCGTGTCCTGGTTCTCGAGGTTCTGCGGGTGTATTTGGAGGGCAGGGAAGGAGGAGGCCTCCGTGGCTGGGAAAGGTTTCTTCTTCCCCCATTCCAAATTGCATTCAAAGCTACCCCTGTTTTATTAAAATAGTAGACTTTCCTTTAAAATTTTTAAAGAGTGCCTTTATTTCAATATAGCTCAGTGGTGCTGCTGCCTGCCTGGCAAGTGCAAGGTCCTGAGTTCGATCCCTGGTTCTGCAGAAAAAAAAAAAAAAAAATTAAAGAGTTCTATGGCTTAAAGATACTTGAAATTTACTAGACTGGATAATATCCAATGGTCTTTCCAGCTCTAAAGATGCTGTGAGCTGAAATGCTTTGGACAAAAGAAAAAACTTTTCTGGGCATTATTGCCCACCCCCTCTTTTTTTTTTTAGCAAGAAAAGCCACGTTGGGGGACTGAGGGCCACTTTACAACTACTTAGATTTCAATGACCATGAAATGGGAAAATTTCATCCCTAATAAGAGTCAAGGTTGCATATTCCAGTGAGGATGTCATTAAATACTTTAAACACAGATGCCAAAAAAGCCATTCAGAGAATCGGTAACCAGGGCTCTTAGTCATTTATGACGCCGCACTGTGTAGCATTCATTCATCACAGGCCTCTTAAACTCGCAGATAGCAGTCAATGCTCTGGATTATATTAACTTTCTGGAGATATAATTAGTTGGGCAGTTTGGGTCAGAAATACGAGATATTCTAAGTCTGTTTACCTGATTTATTCAGCACACGTTTGTCAGACTGTACCATTGGCCAGTGTGGATGAGTTGTGAGCATGCCAATCAGTGTCACAGGGAGGACCCTGCTAACGGCCACTTAGTGACCACTGGGAACACACCGGGCTGCATGTAGGAGTTGGCCACGTGTTAGATCCTTCAGTACCCAAAATAACTCTAGTTATTTTTTGTAACAATCATATTGAGATCCATTTCCTGAATCATAGAATTCATGAGTTCCGTATTTTTATTCCATTTTACAGATGAGAGTCTTGAGGATCAGAGAGGTTCAGTAACTTTCCCCAGAGTCTCTGAGCTAATGAGTAACAGTCAGGATTTGAATCCAAGTTCTGGCACTCACAACCATGATAATAACGTTGATTATTGTTATTAAACCATCACTCCATCTCTAAGGAGGTGAAATCCAATGAAAAATAGAGAAATCTAAAACTCTTTTTATACCAAATGTTACACATGACTATGAGGGGGAAAAGACTCACACAGGGAGCTTCAGGAGGAGTGACTACTGTCAGCCGCAGTCATAGTCTGCTTCATGGAGGAGGAATATTTGAATGGGGCCTTGACAGATAAATAGGAGTTAGCCAAGAGAGAAGACATCTTGTTCAGTCAAGAATGTGAGCAATTTTTTTGCCCGTGTAGACTTTGATGGCATTGGGTCCATTTCTGGCTTTTGAGCCTCTGACATTTTCTTGGTCCAGAAGAGAGAGGGGAAGTGATTACTTCTCTCGCACGTAGGAATGACACATTCAACTTGAGCCCGACCACAGGCAACACCAGAGTACTGTGCCCTGACATCCTGCAGGAACAAGGAGCCAGTTGTTGATATTAGGGGGAAATGACAGGGGCCGGAGCCTTTATCAGCCTGTCCACACCGTCCTCTTCTTCCTGTGCTTCCCAAAGCCCCCAGGACTCTCCGCGGAGAGAGCTGGGAGGCCGGAAGTGCCGGAGCTGGTGAGAACAGCTCTCAGGACTAGTTTGTCTGAGGTTCCCACAGCCCTCTTTCATCTCTGCATACAAACGCTAGGTTTTATTGCCCTCGTTGGAATGCCATTTCCTTATCGGCACACAGATCCCTGGGACAGATGGCCTTGCCTCAGTGGTAGCATGCCTTATCAGATTTAATATTTATTCCCTACAGCCCAAACACGGTCAACAAGTCTCCGACATAAAAACAAGGGTTAGTCAGTCAATACAGTCTCCAGCTCCGTCATGTGGTTGCCTGGGGAATGGCTTATTTCTGCTTTGTGCTACGTTTTTTTTCCCTCTCATTTTTGAATTTTGGTTTTTTGAACCAGGGTCTCGCTATGCAATCCGGGCCGGCCTTGAACTCCCTACATAGCCCAGGCTATCCTTGAACTCAAGGTGATCCTCCTGCCTCAGCCTCCAGTGCTGGGATCAGAAATGAGTGTCACTGTTCCTGGCTTGCTTTGAGCTTCTGGGCCCAGACAACAGGAAAGGAGTCAATTACTGAGGTAGTTCGGTTGTCTCCCTGAGTCTCCATTTCTCTACCTCAGCCAAGTGCTGTGTTGGTCTTTGTAGAGAAGGAAGCTCCTCGGCTCTGTGCTGCAGAGGAAGCCTGCCCTGGGTCCTCTTGCCTCAGGCTGACTCTGTCAGTGGCTGCCGTGACCATTTGTCCCTTCCAGGACACCCCCAGAAATCTCATCCTTGGCATCCGCCTGCACAGAGGCTTCTGTTCCTCCTTAGTGACTGCAGTGTCTGTGGCCCACAAGCTCTCTGATGCTCTGGTCCCTCTGCCTCTGCCCAGGAAGAGCTCTGTCCCCGATTTAATTCCTTCCAGCCTCTCTCCTCCCAGCCCCCACTCCCAATCTGTCACCTGCCTCCTGCAATGCCGCAGATCTGGCTGCAGGGTGAGGGAGTTGGATTCACAGTGAACTGCTGGTGTCTGAGACCTGCCAGGACTGCTCCAGGCAGGAGGAGGAGGAGCAGGCTGGGGGTTTGTTACGAGGGCCAAACTTCAAACCAGCCTCTCAGCCTCAGAGCACAGTCCTGTAGTTGTGAGTTTGTGTGTGTGTGCATGTGTGTGTGTGAGTGTGTGTGTAATGTGCTCTGTCACCATTTGCCTGGTGATACATGTGATTGTCACTGTGGGTGAGTTAAATGCCTTCATGTCTCTATGCCTGGAGTGTCAGCATGGATTTTGGTTTCTTTGTGACAGTGTCCACAAGCTGCTGTGTCCTGGAGCGCCTGCCTTCAGTTCTTTTATTTTCCACTGAGAATGTTCCGTGCCACCTCCTCCAGGACCTTCCCTGGTTGACTTATGTGTCTCTCTGCTCCACTGCCGTCATACCCTGTGCTTCTGCCATCACTGCATCCATGTCAGGGTTCAGACAGGAGTGTATCATCCATGCCCTGGGTCCCCAGCACCCTGATCCCTCCCTGCTCCCTGGGACCCCTGGGAAATGATATAATGAGTAATGCAGCTGTTACCGTCAGTGGAGTCCTTGTGTTTCAAAATTTTGCCTTTAGAACTACAAAAAGGGAATTTGTTGCTTTGTTTAAAAATGCACAAATATTGATGAGAGCTTTTGACAGACACTACCCCCTGTGCCTCACCAACACCAGTGTCCCTGCCCTCGCTGTCCAGCCTGTTTTCCAGCTGTGACACAGCGTGTGTGGCATTGCACACCACTCAGGAGCTGTCACGGTGCTGGGTGATCTTGGGTGCCTGGCATTCCCTTGAAATCATCACATCCCTAATCGGTCCCTGTGGTTGGATATCTGCGCAGGTCTTGCACTCTCTCCGGCTCTAACTCAGAAATAAACATCTTTGTGTACATGGCCACTTCCTTAATTCCTTCCTTTGGGATGATGCCATGTGCTTTGTTGCTTTAAGGCTTTATATTCTCCAGGCTGGGTCCCAGACACATTGAGGTTTTCCTAAGCCCACCTGGCTGTATTTTTGACCCAGAGTCTGGCAGATGGGCATCTTTCCATCCCTGACAGGTCCAAGTCTGGATGTGACAGCAGGACATGTAGAGTGGACTCTAGTCCAGGCAGAGATCTGGCACAGTGTTTTAGCACCATTCAGATTCGTGTTCCCCGTGTCTCTGGACCAGCATGCGGCCTTGGACCATGCAGAGACCATGTAGAGATCCATGTCCTCGTGTGTAAAATGGCCAGCAAGTTAACTTTCCCCATTAAGTACTGTGAAGAGGTGTTTCACACCTAGTAAACGCAGTCTCCTGCCCCTTCTTCCCCTGTAGGATCAGGTGTCTTCCCCACAGCCTGACTTTATAGTGCAGTTCTGCCTCCAACCCATTCTCAGCCTTCTGCCCTCTAGCTCCTGCCTCTACCTCTCCCTGTGGGCCACTGGCAAATGGCCCTACACGCACCCGTTGGAATCCCCCCATCCCACACAGCACAGAGGTCTGCCCTGAGCAGAACCAGGGAGTAGCCCAAGAGCAGCCAGGGCCAGTTTGGAGAACATCTTCAGCCCAGAGCGAGGTCTTACCTTTCCACTGTCAGGAAGATCTGCGCCCAAGATCCAGGACCACCTGACTAGGAAAAAGCCTCTGGGAAACACCCTGGCCCTGCAGCCTCACAACACCTCTCTCAAATCACTCTTTGCCCTGTAGCGGGTCCCACACCCTGTCAAGAGCCTGGAGTCCAAGGCAGAGTCTCAGAAAAAGGAGAGTCTCTCTTCAGGGAAATATTGATGTGGCTGTGCTCACGAGCGCCGGACTTATCAAGATCAAAGTTTTTCTGGGAGCTCGAGATGCTGAATTTGGAAACAGACACACTGTTGTTCCCTGGTATCTTTAGCAACAAAGGCAAAACGTTTCCCTTTGCTGCTGCTTATCATCTGAGATCTTGCTAGAAGCGCAGAAAGAACCTTAAACTCCGAAAGAGGTCCTGGGAGCCTGCAAGATTGAGGCTTAGGTCTGCCGTCTTTGCCATCCAGGGCCGAGTTCTGATCTGTCCCCTGGGAGCATAGCAGTGCCAGGTTCCCCGCTGGCCTCTCCTGCCCAGAAGCCACCGCGGCAGGCTGAGGGTGTGCAGGCCATTTGGCCGCAGCTGACTGTTTCTATAGCAGAGAGCATATCGTGAGATTTGCTCACGTCACTCTGGCTTTGGCATTCCTGTAATTGCTCGATTTTTTTCTTGAACCGCTCAGAGTAAGCCCCTGTGCCGGGGCCCAAGGCTGAAAGTCACTATTATAGGCCTCATTCTGTTCCCTCACGTGGGAAGACAAGGCGGGTCCAGGCAGCCTGCCCTGCAGTTCACAGAATGGTCAGTGGGATTTATTAGCTTAGTTTTTTACTCGTAAACGACAGCATAAGGCTTTGCGAGCACAGAGGGTCCTATAACAATCACAGCCACGCCGGCACATTGAGCTGTATGGAGGTATCATTCACTGGCAGTGATGGCCACCTCTGAACTTCTCTTCCCAACAGACCCAGTTTCTCGGGGTTTACTTTGTCTCATCCCAAGAGTTCCTTGCTAACGCCTACGTCTTGGCCGTGCTTCTGTTCCTTGCTCTCCTACTGCAGAGGACTTTTCTGCAAGCCTCCTACTATGTCGCCATTGAAACTGGAATTAACCTGAGAGGAGCAATACAGGTACTTGAGTTTTGTTTTTTTTTTTTTACTTCACAGTGAAAACTGTATTATTCCTTCTTCGAGACACTTATGAGTAATTCTGCTATGAATTCATTTTTTCTCCTTTTCATGAGTGTCAGGAAAGAAGCATTAACAGAGCACAGTAGGGGAATGGAAAGGCCTTGGGCTGGACTTGACAGGTCATAAGCTTTGGCTCTGTCTTGATCTGGGCCTGAGATATCAGTTCAGCCTTTGGGCTTCCTGCCCTTAAAAGTGGCAGACATCACCAATCAATCACAGCTTTGTGTCCTGCTGAGAGGAGCTGTGCCATTAGAATCACCCTCTGGATACCATTTATCACGTAGGTCTCTGCCTTGGTCCTGCCCTGTGTGGCTTCCTGTGTAGAGGAGATTGGGAAGCTGATCAAAGTCAGAGAGAGTTCAGGGAACCTCTGAAGATGGTGGTGATGAGTTACCCAAGCCTCAGGGATCTCGTTTGGTTTAATAATTAGAATAAAGAACATTATAAAAGAGCAGCTTAAATAGAATTTGAGTAATTTTTCACCTCATCAGGGCTGGTATAACATCACCACAACCACTGAGACTGTATGTGCTCTGCTGGAAATTCTGTTTTTGCAAAGGAGAGAAAGGAGGTAACTAGCTGATTCTGTTGTACTCAGTGATTGCCGCGGAGTTGCAGCAAAATCCCAAAGCTACCTCCTTTTTCAAAAATGTGATCCAGAATAAGTATCAGTGATTCGTCCTGTGGGAGCCAAGATCAGAGGCTTTGCTGAAAAGAGATTGTTACTGTTGGTGCCTAGATGCCCCCAAGCCTCGTGCTTATAGGCCGTTCTGGAGGTGGCTGAATCCAGAGTAGGTGATTGAGTCACGTGGGGTTGGGCCTGAGGGTGTGAGGATTAAGGGTGTGAGTGCCACTGACCCTAAGGAGTCTGAATAAGATAAAAGGGACAAGGAGACACTGGTAAGGTCCCCTGGCTGCTTTTGCTCTCTTCTGCCATCATGAAATGTTGTCCCTTTGCCATGTGCCACTCTGCCTTGGAACTAGCTGACTGTGGACTGAAACCTCTACAGACTGAGGTAAATAAAGCTTTCCCCCTTTAATGCTGGGTGTCCAGTATTTTGTCTCAACAACAAGAAAAGTAACAAATACAGAGCCTGAGAGGAGAAAGGGAAGGCTGGCCAGGGGGAAGGTTAGTCTATATGAATGATGCCACTAAAGTTGCATAATGTACAACCTGTGCAGCTGTGCAGAGCGCACTTCCCACCCTCAGTGGATTTTCACAGAGAAAAGTTGTCTCCTCAGGGGTGTCACTGAGAGTGGTGGAAAGTGTCCAAGAAAATCAGAGACCCTCTCAGATTCATGGGGCTCAGACCTCCATCCAGAAGAGCTTTCCAAAAATCCCAGCTTGCTCAGCCCCTGCCAGGAGCAGACACTCCTGCATGACCACAACCAATTTTGTGGTTGGAGAGTTTTGTAATTACATCTGAACTCAATCTGTATGTCATAAGCCAAACTCCAGTGCAGCCTTTTGCAATTATAGGAGAATTGCCCCCCAATTTTTTAAAATGTATTACCTTGTAATTGTTTTTATCAGACTGTTTTAATTTTTTGCATGACGAAGCGAGACTAATCCATATGCTCCCCCAAAAAAAAGAAAAAGACATTTATTATGGAAACAAATTAGAAAATTAACAACCTCCTTCCTTCCAAAGATGTCTAGAAAAGTATTTGCAGCAAATTTGCTCTCACTCATGAGAGTCTGCGCCCTCATGAGAATAGCCATGATTTTTTTTTTGCATGAAAAGTTATCAAGCAAAATTCTTGAATCATATATAATTGGTAAAAATACACTAGCTCTCAGTAGTACAATTCCACGTATTTCAATCTTTACTTACTGGGGTTTTATTTGACAGATGACTCTGTCCTTACTGCATGGAAATGTGTTGCTTGTTCTTCAAACCTAATTTCACATAACCCAGGAAGTGCACAGATTTTTCCAAAAATACCAAAGCCATTATAATAAGCCTCCCCCCTGGTGAAAAGACAGAACAAGGCCCCTGGTGAAAGACAGAACAGGTTATGCTATAAGAAAGCCTGGCCCACAAAAGAGCCTGCATTTACACAAAAGATGAATTACGGGCTGGGAACCTCTGTCAGCGGAAACACAACCAAGCTGCACTCAAGAGCTGTGGCCTGAGGACGCTGACGACAGGAATAGCTTTTTCCTTGTTCTGGAGCACACAGCCTCTCGGTCTTGCTGCCAGGCACCATTTCTGACACAGAAGCAGCTAGGTCCAGCGCTCTTAAGAACAAACCATTGCCTGGCTGTTCCCCGTCTCCCTGTGGGGATCCTCAGGGTACTGAGCTGGCTGACACTTGTGGTCACATCTCCCCTGGGCCCTTTGGAGGCTGAGCCCCTGTTCTGTTCCAAGACTCAGAGACCAGAGTACGTGACCATAGCACACCACCTCTCCAGAGCGGTGGAGGTCACCCCCCCAGTGAACATCCCCCCTTTGCCATGTTGGTGCACCTGACATGTGTTCCCCTGTGGCCTCCACTAAGTCAAGAATACTGGACACAAAGATCTGCTTTTAAGATTTAAGAGTTTGAAGCTTGGCGGTACATGCCTGTGATCCCAGCATTTGGGAGGCTGAGACAGGAGGATGGCTGGGAGTTCAAGGCCAGCCTAAACAACATAGAAAGACCAAAACAAAATAAAAAAGAAGAAAAACAGAAAGATAAAGAACTAATTAAGTCCAGTCCCTCAAGGGAGAAGCCTTGCTCCCTGGGGAAATGGCCGACTATGTCCTCCTTTGACTGCAATCTCCCTGCCAAGGCCTTTGCCCTCCCTGAGCTGCCACGCTGGGATGATAACAGCGCCTTACAGACTTTATGCCAAGGAGCACCTGGCTCATTCAGACCTGCAACAGCTTGGTGGTGGTTAGGACACTGATGATGATGAATGTAATACACCTGCTCTTGTTTCTAGACCAAGATCTACAATAAAATTATGCATCTGTCCACCTCCAACCTGTCCATGGGGGAAATGACTGCCGGCCAGATCTGCAACCTGGTGGCCATTGACACCAACCAGCTCATGTGGTTTTTCTTCTTGTGCCCCAATCTCTGGGCGATGCCAGTGCAGGTACTGCGTGTGTGCTGGGGAAGGTGTGGGGCTAGAGCTGAAGGATGGGAAGCCAGAATCTGCTGCTGCTGAGTGTCGGTGACTGCTCAGGGTCTCCTTTTGTGCTTCTGCCTGAGTGAAGCTTGCAGCCCCTCGGGGTCTCTGTGGGCTGCAGCCCTGGGTCCTTTTAGTCTCCCACATGTGCAAGCAGTCAAGCTGTCTCTCTTGATGGTCAGAGAAGGCTGTGTTACTAAGCCTTTGAAAATGCAGGCAGTCTTACTAGTGGCATAATCACATATAGAGCATTTCTGCAGACATTTAAAACTGTGTTGTAGCAAATTACTTACTTATATTGCAGAGTGTTTGCAATGTATCTCTAAACAAAAAGAGTAAATTGCAAAATAGGATTTCAGCATGTTTCCTATGAAATTGGAATTTGCATATGTACACATTTACACAGTCACACAGAGAGGGAACTGGATAGCCCCATGGTGGGATTACAAGTGGTTTTTAATTTTCTTTATGTGTTTGTAAATTCCCTAATAAGTGTGCAGTATTTTTTAAGTGTGTGTGTTTGTGTGGTGTGTGTGTGTGTATGTGTGGCTAGAGACTGAACACAGGGCCTCTTACATGCCAGACAAGAGCACTGCCAATGAATTATGTTCCCAGCCCTTCTTCAAAAATTCTATTTAAAGATAGGCTCTCAGTAAATTGCCCAGCCTGACCTTGAACTTGAGCTCCTCCTGCCTCAGCAGCCCAAGTAGCTGGATTACAAGCATGTACTACTGTGCATGGCCAAAAAATTAATTTTTAAAGCTAAACAACCTTTGAGGCTGGCAAGGAATAGATGCAACCTCTCTGGATGATGGGAAAGTCCTCCTCATGTGACCCCAGCCTTCTCTGCTCTGTCTCTGGAGCTCTTCCTTTGGGGACACTGACCCCTATGCCGGGAAGAAATCTTCACTCTGATGCTTAGGCCAGAGGCAATTCCTGGACCTGTTCCCAGGGGTCTGCAGGTCCCTGGGGATAGCAGAGAGGGCTGAGCTTGAGTGAAACAGGCTGATGCAAGCACCTAACCTCTCTGAATTGTGACATGGGGACATTTCCTGATGTGTGACATCACAATGATGATTCAGTGAGGTAATTCAGTAAGAGACGGAGAGGACAACTCAGCACAGAACAGCGCTATAGCCAATACCACATCCTGCAGCACGCACAGGTTTGGTGTGAGTGGTTTCACAGAATGCTTCCCTTCGTGGGATGCAGATTGCATAAACCTTGTCCTTGAGTAATGCATGCTGATCCTCTCCACCTGTAAAGCTCAGAGGTAGAAGATTCTTAAGGGAAACTAGCAGGAGAGGCTCACCAAGAGAAGACAAGATATAGAGGAGGGAAGAGCAGCTGCATATGCCCCGTGCCCCAGCCCAGGCTGCCTCCACAAGATGGATCCAAGACTGCAAAAGCTATGAGGGGGCAGGAGTGGCTCTCATGTGAGCAGCCTGTTAGCCTCAAGATGTTTCTGTTGTGTCCCTTGAACAGCTTGTGCAATTTTGCCTGTCAAACTTGCTGTGTAGTTACTGCTTATAGTACTTACAGGGCGTATTGCACACACATCATTACTGAGAATACTAACCCTTATTAATGGATAACTAATAATCCTAGCCCCGGGCTGGCTTGTCCCAGGCCTTCTCACTTTCATTCAACTCTTACAACCCAGGGAGGGACAGAGATTTCTTCTTTTTAACCTATACTGATTACTTTGCATATTTATCATGAAGCATAATTTCAGTTTTTTTGGGGGGTTGTATTGTTGTTGTTTGAAATAGAGTCTCAGTATGTTGTCCAGGTTGCCCTTAAGTTCCTAGACTCAGAGGTCCTCTGGCCTCAGCCTCAACCTCCTGGGTAGCTGGGGATATACATGTATGACCACTTCTAGCAGCCTTTCATTTTTAGTTCATCAAAGGCTGTTCTTCTGTCTCTTCCAGACCAGAACACAAGAGTGACTGTCCGGAGTCACTCTAAAGCTGAATGCTAGGGCTGTCTCTCAGATACTGGGGCTGCTTGTCCTGGGGTTCCATCCACAGCAGGGTGCCTCCCAGGAAAAAGAGTGATGTGATTTCAGCCCCAAGACAATGATACTCAACCTGGTCAAGCTCCCCGGTCCATTCTGGATAACCACAGGACACACAAGGCTTCTTATAATATTGAAATTAGCTCAGGAGCCCATTTCTGTGTAAGCCCCAGGACACTCTCTGATTCATGATCTTTTTTTAGACACCTACACTTTAAAACATAACAGCTTTGTTGAGGTGTAATTCACCTATTTAAAGGGTATGGTCCAGTAGGTTTTAATGTAGTCACAGTCCTGTGCAACCGTTTCCAATTTAGGACATTTATGTTACCCTAAAAAGTGGCCGTAATTCTTGATGGTCTAGAGCTCCCAGCTCTAGGCAACCACTAATTTATGTATACTTTTGAAATTCTGCTTCTCAGGCAAGAAAAGAAATAAGCTCCTCCATACTTTGTGCCCTAGAAGTCCAGAGAGATCTAACACTGTGCCGCACCAGAGACCTACAGCAGGACTACGCCACTGTCTCCTTTCCGCGGCTCTCTGTGACAGCACTCCCATGAGGCTTTTCATTTGTTCCTGAGAGAGGGCCAGCCGTTTTTCCCTGAGCTTCCATGACAGGGAAGGTCCTCTTCTTGGTGTTTACCATAGAGATTCATTTCACCTTTGCGACAGTCCTGCAAAGTCAGCGTTATGGTCACCACTTTGAGGATAAAGATGCTGATGCCCAGACAGGCTGTGATAAGCGTAGGGGCTACATTAAAACTCGGGGCCAGTGGCCCCCAGGACTGTGATCTCCCTGCTACTCTTGATTAGCTTCCTGTGATTAATGGAAATCTCAGCCTCCATCTTCCCCAGGCTTGAAGTAATGTTGGATGTTTCACACCAGTCTATGCAGGGCTTGGGGACTCGGGGGCCATGCACGGTGTCCATCCTCCTCACCCAAGGAAGCCAGCACATCTGTTCCTCTAGAAGGTCTTATGTTTAGAGGTGCCCACTTTTGACAGCAATCTGAGAAGCTGTCATCTTGATGCTTTGGGGATAGGGAGAGTAATTTGCACTTCTATGCATATTCATGAGCAGGCAGTCATTTACATGCAACTGGAAACAGTGAATTTTCAGAGAATACCTGCCTGATTCACTAAAAACATATTAAAGATGCCAGGAGCGGAAGAGTGAAAAAGCAAACCCTTGGACCCAGGGCCACTCTGGCTGGTGTGTGTGCCACAGTCACTCTTTGCGGATGAGAGTGACATTCTAACTGAGTACAAATAGCCAGCACACAAGACAAAGAGACAGTGCTTCCATTCACCGCAGTCTCAGCCTGATCCACATCAGGAGGGATGGCGGGGAGGGGAGACGAGGCCTCAGCCATGCAGTATCACAGCTGGGGAAGAGCCCATCATGCCGACCCTTCCTCCTGGTGCTGCTGTTATATCCTCCCCACCCCACTCTGTCCAAGACATTTTGGAAACTTGGGCTCCTGTGCAGTGTAGGGGGCTGGGGCGGGGAGTATACGAGGGCCGCCTGGAGAGGACAGGGCTTCTGTAGCCCTTGGGTCGGAGAACTGAGCGGGTGTTCTTCCAGATCATCGTGGGTGTGATTCTCCTCTATTACATCCTCGGGGTCAGTGCCTTAATTGGAGCAGCTGTCATCATTCTGCTGGCTCCAGTCCAGTATTTCGTGGCCACCAAGCTGTCCCAGGCCCAGCGGAGCACGCTGGTAAGTGTTGGGAGGTGTGGTGCTTGTCCCTCTTCCCTGCGCCCTCCCGAGGCCGCCTGCTCCTCAGAGAGCCCGCTGGAAGTGCCCTTCAGCAGTGTTGTCTCCATCTAGGCCCAGGTTTCTTGGGTGATGGGGTTGACTGTGGGTGGGGAGCATCCCTGTGAGCCAGGAGCTGGGGTGGTGAGGGCACTGGCCAGTGCCTTCCTCTTGAGGGGGTCGGGGGTAGAGAGGCCCCACCCCCTGAGCTGGCACCCCCACAGGAATATTCCAATGAGAGGCTGAAGCAGACCAATGAGATGCTACGCGGCATCAAGCTGCTCAAGCTGTACGCCTGGGAGAACATCTTCTGCTCGCGCGTGGACGTGACCCGCAGAAAGGAGATGACCAGCCTGCGGGCCTTCGCCGTCTACACCTCCATCTCCAGTGAGTCGCCTACCATCAAAACGGGATGTCAGGCTTGGGAGAAGGGAGAAGGGAGACGGCAGAGACAGGAGGCTCTGGGACCCTCTGGTCCACGGGCTCCAAACTGGCTCCAGTAGCTCAGCCCAGAAATCAGTGTTCTTTGTCCGTTTCTGCTGCCAACATGCCATGCGCCGGCCTGCTTTGTGCGAGTTACCAAAGGCAGTGGTGGGAAGGACAGACAGGTCTCATCATTGAGCTGATGAAGAAAAAAAAGCAAATGAACACCATTTATCTTACTGTCTTTTAGACTATTCTGCCAACTGCAGGTATTGAGAGACTAATTCTGTTTTAATCTGCTGATTCCTCCTATTCCTCTGACTTTTCCATGAGTCTCACTGAGCTGCCACAACTTTGAGAAGCAACAGAGGGACTTTCACCTCCTTGAGGCTATGCAAAAGATAAAGGCAGCTACCCCTGTGGTGCAGTCTGGGAGGCTGAGGCAGGAGGACTGAAGGTTCAAGTCCAGCCTGGGCAGCAGCTTAGTGACTTAGTGACACCTTGTTTTAAAACTAAAAACAGGGCTGTGGATGTGGCTCGGTATGAAGGTCCTGCGTATAATCCACAGTACCGAAGAAAAAACTAGAAGCCCACGCTGGAGGCACTCACAGGTGTAGGGACTGAATTTATATTAACCGAGGGGGTTGGCAACCGTGATGATCCAAGGAAAAAATTCAATAGACGCAGACCAATAAAACTCCCAGGGTCCCAGCGGATATGCGTATGAAGCTACTTTACAGAGACTATGGGACTCCTACGACAAACACTTCTGTGGAACAGCGAGCTAATATTTACAGAAATAAAAATCCACACAAGAAAAATGTGCCACCAGAGTGAGAAGCAGCAGATTAAAACAGAATTAGTCTCTCAGTACCTGGAGATGGCAGAGTAGTCTGAAAAATAATAAGATAAATGTTCTTAATATAATTAAAGAGCTGCTGAAGGTATCAAACCAACAAGGCAAGGCAGGAAAGTATCGGGGGAAAAGAACAAAAAAAACCCTCTAGAAGCTCAAATTGTGGTGATTGAAATTAATTCTGTGAACAGTGGTCCCCTGGCCAGAGTGAGGGGGGTGGTGTCGGGACGGGTAGTCTGAGCCAAGTTGCTCTCTCACTGGGCCTCGCAGTGGACCCAGCCCACAGTGTCACTTTGCAAGTGCCAAATCGAGATGCAGATATTTAGCAAGTAGAAGGCCTCGTTCTGTTGTTCCCTTGTGTGTCCAGATCAAGAGCCATTATGGAATGAACGGCCAAGTGGTTGCCTTCAGAGGGCCGGGAAGACACACAAAAAAGAAACAAAAACCACCTAAGTTAAATGAATTAATACAGCTGAGAATTTGTGAGTTAGAAGACAGATCTGTGGAAGTTACCAGAATGTAGCAAGAGGTGTAAGTGGCAATACTTTGTGCCAGTTGGACAGCCGTTTTATAGATGGGAAACTGAGCCCCAGAAGGGAGGGGATGTTCCTGACTGAGCAGCATCGCTCAGATCCTTGAAAACCTCTTTGTGGTCTTTCCCCCTTTGTGGTCTTCTCCTCATAGTGCTGGGGACGAAAGCGACTTAGCACACAATGAACGGGCCATCAGTGTGAGGCTATTTTCTCTTCGCAGCAGATAAATAAGTGAGTGTGGCTGCAGACAGGAGTGGGAAGCAGGAGAGGAAATGAGGAGAGATGGCTGATACCAACCCCTTCTTCCGGGAGGACATTTAGAGAGGAAACTAATCTAACCACCTCCGTGGGAAGGAAATCAGTGGAGGCGGCCGACACTCCAGCTGAAATGGTTTCTTTTTGGTGTGCTGGGAAGAGACACAGCTGTGGGGGTGGCAAGTCGGGGGTCTTAATGGACGATGTGCTGGAAACGTCCCCCAGATAGACTCATTCACATACCTGTGGGGACCGAGAGGGTCCCAACAGTCATCTGTCTGTTCCTGGTGTTCGTGCAGCTTAGAGAGGGTCTGACAGGGCCTGCGAGCAGTGGCCAGGCCATCCACCAAGCTGGCATGAGCCATGCATGGCATCTTTATGCAGAAGGTCCTGGGCATGGCAGGCAGCAAGTGCTTCCTGGATTCCTCACCAAGACAGCCGAGTTCCTGTCTTTCCCCTTTCTCCTTAGCCCCGGATGCTGTGGTGTTCAGAGCAAGGGCCCTGCACTCCCCCAGAGAGCCTGCGTCCCCAGCCCCCAGGCCACTTTCACCTTCCTCTGTAGCTCTGCCTGCAGCCCTAGGGCATGGTTTTGTTAACAGTTGTCCTCCATTGCATACAGTCCTGGCCAAGCTACAGGTTCCTGCCAAGGAGAGGTCTTAGCTGTCAGGACAGATGCAAAGGTGGGGAAAAGCTTCTCTCCAGAGCTAGGAGACTTCCTGTCCCTATCAGGTGGTGGTGAATGGGGTGGAGCAGGCTGCCCCTTGATGGCAGGGAGAAAGGGAAAGGAAGCAGTGGAGAAAGTAGGGATGCTGGGCCCCCAAGATTCTCATCACAACAGCATCAAAGTAGGGGCAGAGGTGTATGTTCTTTCCCTGGATTCTGAGCTGCGCCGTGGGACTTGTTTTTGTATGTAAACATGAGTTCCTAATTCCCAGGCTAACCCACTGAAGCCTGTAGGTGTTCTCTGTCCTGTGGGGTCCTCAGGAGACAAGTCACTTAAGAATATATTATGATCACGCTCATCATTGAGAATTTGTGTCTCTACGTGATGTATCTTGATTATTTTATCCCATTCCCCTGCCCTCCCTACAATCTTCCATCCCCAATATACGTAAGCTTTATTTCCATTTTTTGTGAGTTGAGTCTTCAAGCTCCTCTCTAGTTATTCAGAAAATATATAGTCAGTTGTTGTGCATAGTACCCCCCCACACCGAACTAAAACTTGTGTGAAAAAAATGAGGTACGGAAGACAGGTACCAAAAGGTCTCTGTCCTGTGTGAATGCTACAACGTCAGTCTGAAAGCAGCACAGTGGTTACTGAGGCTGGGAAGGATGGAAAGAGGGGGATGAGGAAGCTGACTAGAGTGTAGGGCGTGGTACCGAAGCCCTCCCGCCCTCTCTGGATTGTGCGTTTTTTTCCAGGTGGGGGGTGGGGCGTGTGGCTGCAGGTACACGCTTAAGTGTGTTTTCGTTTCCCTCCTCCCAGACTTCCTGCCTTCTGTTACCAGGGATTGAGACATGGGTCATTAGGCTGGGGTAATGTTCCCATCCCGGCGCCGCTCATGAGGTCCTGGTGACACAGAAGAGCTCTGGAGTCACATTTCCTAATGGCCCAGTCTGGGATGCCTGCTGGGCGTCCATGCACCATGCGATCAGATGGCGGGCGGAGGACCAGCTCTGACACTATCTGATGTCTCCCAGGCGGTATCACTACAAGCTCCAAGGGTGGGGCCCTGGCAGCAGAGGGGGTGAAAGGGCAGTGGGCATAGCTTCCCTGATCTCGGGCATCCAGAATGTACATTTCTTTGGGGGAAAACAGATGTAAATCACAGAGTGCCCAGTGGGCCCATCCATGGGCCCCTGCGAGGGCTGAGCATCAGGATGATACAGTCCCTGTCCTCACTTCCACCCCATTTAACAGCAGAAGGGACTGAGGCTCAGAAAGGTGAAGTGACTCACTGAGGTCCTCGGACAGCAAATGGCAGAGTAAAGAAAGAAGTGCGGCTGGCTGAGAGTTCAAAGATTTGGGCAGAGTAGACCCTCGGCTTGCTGGGTAGGATTTCAGGAGCAAGAAATAATGATAAAGAGCTGGAGCAGGCAAGTGTCATGGTCAGTTCATTTCAAAATCAGCTCAGTCCTCATTTCCTTACAGCACAACTCTAGTTGCTCCCTCTGCATTTGAGGGAAAGCTTTGCAGAAGCCACGAACTGTCCTAGAACCAGTCAGCCATTATGCTGCCAGCTCGTTCTGTTCTCTTTGCTATACCATCCCAGAGCTGTCTCTCTGTGCAGGTCTTGGGCACTGAGAGGAGGCAGGTAAAGTCCTGGCCCTCGCTGACTTAGGGAGGAGCATTTACCATGCAGGCCACAGTGGCTGTGCTTGTGATCGGGGCCACCAGGTCACCCAGTTGCCCTTCTCTGATCTGTTCCCCACCTGGCCCTGAGCTTTTGTTTCTTTCATTTGCTTATTTAACAAGCATTTCCTGAGCCTCTCTTAAGTGCCAGGCCCTCCGCTGGCACTAGGTGGGCAGATGTATTGTCCCAGCCTGCAGGTCACTTTTATAACAAGTGGCAGAGAGGAATGAGACTCCGAAGCAGGCTGGTGGAAAGCAGAGAGGCTTGGACTTCGCACACCTGGCGGAGGTGCACAGAGAGTAAAAAGCCCATCAGTCCCGAACAAAGAAAAGGCAGGGAGCTTTCTAGAGCATCAGAAGAGAGGCCTGGCATGTCTGGCATGTACAGGGGTCTGTGCAGACATCTGTGATTGGGGTCCGTGTGGCAGTCAAGGCAAGGAAAAGGTGCTGCGCTGTACTTTGTGCTTACTTTGTGGTCTTTTCTGTACCATCTCGTTCTGTGTTCTGTGTCGAGGGCAGACAGCACCATTCGCCTCTGCTGCCTGTTTCTGAGGGCTGAGGCTTTTGTATCTGTTAAACCATAGCTTGGAATTAAGCAGCATATTCATTAACTATTTCACAACCAGGCCAAGCTGACAGCGGGCAGTCTGCTAAGGAAGCCAGATATCCACCATCATTATAAGGGACAGGAACAGAAAGCATTGTCCTGGGGCCCCTAAGACTTATAAGTTGTACCCAGACTGGCCTTGTGGGTAGTGAGTGCTGGATAAGGCTTGTCAGAGGTGAAACCCATTGCTGGTTCCCAGAGGTTGATTGAGAAGGAGCCAGATGAGGCCTGGAGGTGGCAGCGATAATGATGTGTTTCAGACCTGCAGAGCTAGGTGAGGGGAGGCAACAGGACAAGGTAAGATATGGGACCAAGTACACTGTGTTTTTCTGGAGGCTGCGGGAGCCATAAGACTTGATGTAAAAGAAGGGTTGAGGCTGGGATGTAACTCAGTGGTAGAGTGCTTGCCCAGCATCCATGAGGCCCTGGTTTTGATGCCCAGCACTAGGGGTGAAAAAAGATGGCTGTGGATCTGCTCTCTCTTTCAGTGTTCTATGCTGACGAGTCTGAACCAATCGGTCAATATAATTGGCCTCATACTGTGTCCTGAGGGGAAAAAGACTCCTATTCAGCCATAGTTGGATGAGGGTAGACAGGGTGGTGCTATGAACCCATTCACAGGACGCGCTGCATGGCCCTCTCCACATCCAGGGCCTGCCTGTTCTTGGAAAGTCTTGACTTCCCTCTCTCCTTCCTGAACACACTGGCCAGCAGAGGGGCACAGGGGGCCCATAAGGACATGGTCTCTTCCTTCTCTTGTTTTCTGAAATTCTTCTCTAGCATCTGGGCTCCTTCCACCAGGCACTTGTGCATATCCTGGACTGGTTTGGTGGGGAGCGTAGCTGAAGGGGTAGGGGCCGGTCATCAGTTAAGGAGGCGAAATCAGTCTGACATTAGGCTTCCTACAAATTCCCAAGCTTCCAGCTGCAGAAACACCTTTCACCTGCATCCCTCCCCCTCTGTTGACTTCCGTGATGATTGGAGCAAGAAATATTCCTGTGTACTTTAAAATGCATTTTCCCTCCTGCAGGTGCAACTTGCAGTTAGTCCCAGGCTTGAGCCCCCACCATGGACCCCCCACACCCACTCCCTTTGGGAGACAAAGATGGAGTTAACCAGAGGCCAGAACGGCTGGTGGGCCTCCTTGACAGGCGGTGGCTACTGTATTAATCAGTGCGTAGGAAATGAAAAGCTCCCAGTGTTGCACTGCCCACTGCCGCCCTCAGGGCCAGGCAGCAATCCTTGGGCAAAGCCACAGTGGGCTAGTGCCTGAATCTGCCTGAATCTGCCTTGGTGTTGGTGGCTTTGGTATTTTGTTTGAAGTCGGGGTGAGGAACAATGGCACAGCTACTCATTTCTGCCTCTCCAAAACCCAGCTCAATTCCTGAAACCAGGCATCCCACTCAAAATGTAACTTCCGTGTGAGTAACTGGTAAAGAATGTTTTTTTTTTAAATACCCAAAGTTTTTGTCCCATCACAAAAGGCCTTTCGATTTGATGGTGGCCTTTCAGGCCTCTGCCTGCACACAGCCAAACTTTTCCCAACAGTGTCACATTGTAAGATTTCAGCACTGTCATGTTCTTCATTTTCTGAGGTTTTTTTTTTTTTTTTTTCCTAAATCAAATCAAGGTGAGTCACTCCACTAGGCTGGAGCTGGAAAGAAATCTGTTCTTAGTCATATTCCCCTTCTCTCCCTCCACCTTACAATCATACAGAGCTTAATGTGGTTTGGGAAAGTGGAGGGTGAGGCCTTGGGTGTTCAACCCCAGATAGCTGGATGCCTAGAGCACCACACACACACGCACACACACACACACACACGCACACACACACACACTGGCTGCCTGCTGGGTGTTGAGAGGCGCCAGCCCGCAGCAACCCCGGGCCTGTAGCACTGCCATCCTCTGGACAGCTTGTGTGTACCCCAGGACCCATGGGGTGGTCTGCAGAAAAGCCTTTGAAACACAAGCAGCTAGTGATCCCACCCTGAAGGGGACTCAGAACTCTGCCTCGAAGAAGCCATCCTTCCAGGAGGGAATTCGAGAACTGGAAAATTACATTTTCATTCTGTAGCATCTCTGTACAGCAGCCAGGGCAACACAGAAACTAATTATATCATAAGCGTGCTCCATATTGCTGCATCAGCTTCAAAACACTCATTTTAAAACTTATTTATAGCTTGTCTTATTCCTCAAAGGAGTTCAGGCAGCTATAAGAATAAAGACGACAACACAGAAAAATATAAATTTTAAAAAGTCGTGAGCAGGGAAAAGGTGCAGGAGAATAAAACATCGATTATCGCACATTTTTCCATCTACAGAATCTCCCCAGAGGTGGTGTGCCATCATTTACTAAAACGGCCTCTCTGGTTGGAAGGTTCTCATTTATTTCATTGAGGTGGTTTTGATTTTTTTTTTTTTTTTTTGCTGTGGTTGTGGTTTTGTTCTGCTGTGACAGACAGCACCGCCACTAACACCATCTTGCTGGTGGCTTTGTGCCTGAATGATTATTCAGGATGAGTTCCCGGGAGACAGATTATGGGATCAGGATGCCTGAACTTCTGCGGGGCTGGAGCGACAGCACCAGATTGCGTTCCGAGCGAGCTGTACCAGTGCACAGTGCAGCTCCTGGCCTGTTCCTCAGCCACGCAGAGAGCCCGCAGTGTGAAGGGGACCTTCGCTGCAGCTGGGGCCAGGGTGGTGCGCGGGCCTAGGCTGCGGCTTCTGCCCTTCTCCACTGGGCCTTTATTCGGACTGGGGAGGGGCAGGAGTGAGGGCCCAGTTGATTGTGGTGGGGACCTAGGGATCACGCAAGCCTTTATCAAGAACAGTTAAAGCAGTCACATGCTATTTTGGTACTGATTTTTTACAAATCTTGTAGTCAGACTAGCAGTGGCCCGAGGGTTCCCAGTGAGCAACTCTGTGTCCCCACCACATTGGGAATCTCCCAGACGGGGATCATGTCTTGTGTGTCTGCTCGGGAGTTTCTCAAGGACATGTGCTCTCCACCCGACCATACCTAGGGTTTCCCAGGAACATAGCCCTTGGCTCGTTCCTCCCCCTGGAGACCCCTAAGGGCAGGGACCTCACGTAGCCATCCACCCACTAGGAATCCTCTGGAGTTGGAGACCACATCACCGCTGTGCACTTTGTTCTGCCGAAGGGTGTGGGTTTCTCACAGTAAGTGGACCCCCAGGCAGCCTGGTAGGATGGAGTTGACCACCTAGGCGTCAGAGTTTCAAAGACGTCCTTGTTCGTTAAATGAGGGCTGAGCCCTTGGTGCCAGGCTCCTGGCCCCCGACTTTGGTCTGTCTGCTCTCATTTGGCTAATTATGGAGCTCCTTTCTGGGGCTGCTGGAGAGAGAAGGAAGGAAGGAAGAAAGGAAGATGAGATAGGCAGGTGGCGGCTGGGGGTCACTTTTGACTGCTCCTCCTGTGAGGCCTGAGGTCAGGATTCTCAGGGACGTTTACACCCCTGGCCAGAGACAGGCTCTGTGAGCAGAGCTAAGGTAGCGTGTGGGACTCACAGAGCCTGTCAGCTGGTCTCCTCTGTCCTTCAAAGTGAGTGCATTGTGTGAACGAGTTACAAAATTCAGGTGAGGAAACTGAGGCACAGGGCATATAAATTACAGGGACTCTACCCTCCTGTGACTTTATGTCCAGTTCCTAAGGCTCTCTGGGACCTGAGGCCACAGGCAGGCCCAGTGCTGCAGCAGATCAGCTGCCCGTGTGAACACGGACTTCAGCCTGAGGTCTCTGGGAGACCTGCCTTTGCTGTTCTGAGTCTCAGATACCTTGGCGTGGAGGAGTTTGAGCTCCTCCCAAGAGCTGTAGAGGACTGTAGTGCTCCCCCACCTCAGAGAGAGCCTGGTGTGGGGGTTACAGGGCCAAAGGCAGGGGAGCAGCAGCAGCCTGGTGCCTCTGGAATCACTGCTGCCAACCTCACAGCTGGCCCAGGCTGCCCACACTCCAGCCCCCTGACCGCTTCCCATGGGGCTTCCTTCACCTTGGTGCACAGAAAAGAATGAGAACATCGAAGCCTTTATTTAAAGCCGTGAGTCTCAGGGCAGGGAGTCGAGTGAAACAGGCTGAGGAGCACGGTACCAGGGAGCTGGCATTTGGCCCTGGCAGGCTGGGAGAGGACGGTGGCTTGTGCCCCCCACACTGTCCCAGGCACTCTCCTGCCCTGCTGTCTCTTTCCTCCCCCTAAAGTCCCCCTGTGCTTCCTCCACAGTTTTCATGAACACGGCCATCCCCATCGCAGCCGTCCTCATCGTAAGTGGCCCCTGGCTCTGCCTCCTAGGCTGCGGCAGGGAAGACATCTGTGGTAACGGTCCTAGGCCCAGCCCTTCCGATCTGACATATGGCGGTGTCCACCAGGCCTAGGAGATTTAGGACAGTTCAACTTTCCTTTAAAAATATCCATTAGCTTTTTAATTATAAAAATGAAACATGTTTACTGTGAAAATTATGGGAAAGTCAGGAAAGCGCAGAGAATTAAAAATCCCCCGTGATCCCACTTAACAACTTTCGAGTCTTTCTTTCCAGTCTTTTTTTTTAAAGCCTGATCTCCTTTATTCATAACAAAGCTTTTGCATAGACCTCTCACGTACACAGAACACTGGCCAGGGCTCTGCTTACGCTCATCACCTTCCATTGCTCCCTGGTCTTTAGTTAAATGGTGGCCATATTCACAAGGGGGACACGTGGGAAGGGGCGGGCTCCAGCAAGCAGCCAACACAGACCACAGCGGGACTGGACCAGCAACGCACACTTCTCGACTGCTAAGTGGAACAGTACGCTTCCTTGATGTGGACCAAGGAAGTGCAGGGGGATGAACAGCTTGCAAGCGAGTGGCAAGCCTCTGAGATGGAGAAGCAAACTTTCGTGTTTCCTTTAGACACGTACGCTCCCATTGTAGGCACTTCAACCAGGGTAAAACGTGGATGAGCCAAACTAATGGAAACTTCCACATTTTAATTTTGAGATTTGCAGGCTTTCAATAGAACCTCCAACATGGTAGTGAATTCCAGTCTTTTTTAAAGGAACATGATAAGTCATTTCCACAAAAATAGGAGCCTGCTCTCGTACAGTTGCGTAACCGGCCTTTTAAAATGTAAGAATGCATCATAAGCAGCCTGCTGTACCGTGAAATAGCCCATGGTAGTTCTCTAAAGGGATTGTGACAAAACCTGTGTAGAACTCAGCATTAGAGACAGGCCATGTCCCCTGGTAAAAGGCTGAGACCCCCAAACCTGCAGCCTCTACCTAGCCTTCCACCCCACTGGCTCTGATGCCTGCAGTTCTTTAAAAAGCTGTTTTTATTCCCTCTGGAGCCAGTGCTCATGAGCTGTGTCGAGTTCGCAGCCTGTCAGGCACACTTGGGAATTCACTTGCGCTGTGATTTATTGGGCCCGTTCCTGGCTGGCTCTTTGGAAACCGTGGGTAACAGGGTGCTCAGCCAGCCAGGTAGTGGGCAGGCCTGGGAGAAGTGGCTTTGCAGTGAATTTTTTTTTTATCTTTCCCAACTGAGGGCCAGGGAAATGAGCACCCAGGCTGTTGTCTAAGGAGGGGATAGGGCTGACGTCAGGGCCCCTTTCTGATCATGCATGACAGGGAGGGGTAAGTTTAGGGGGGAGCAGCCCTGAGCCCTGCATGAAGCCCTGACCTTGCTGGGGACAGTGCATGAGATGGCGGTGGGGATGAAGCAGGACTCTAACTGAAAGATCTCCTTGCATGGCACCTTCCTGCCAGTCTCTGAGTTTCCTTCCCAGAGCTGGATGCGTCTAATGTGGGTGGTGCCACCTCTTACTGGTGCCTCTATCCACAGACCTTCGTGGGCCACGTCAGCTTCTTCAAAGAGTCTGACTTCTCGCCCTCAGTGGCCTTTGCCTCCCTCTCCCTCTTCCATATCCTGGTGACTCCGCTGTTCCTGCTGTCCAGTGTGGTCCGGTCTACGGTCAAAGCTCTGGTGAGGTGAGAGGAGAGCGTGGGCAGGGACAAGGGACAGGCACTGCAGGTGTCAGCACCGGGTCTGGCCTGGTAACCGCTGGACCACAGCTGACCTGGGCATGTCTGAAGCCAGCCTTGGCTGGTGAGGACGCAGGCTGAGGGAGTTTCCCTGGCACAGCATCCATGGGGATGGGCTTTCCAACAAACTCTGGGAAGAGGGAACTCACTGTCCCCTCTAAGGCAATATTGCAAAAACAAACTGATGCGCTGAAATTAGCATCCTCATAAACTCTGCCCCAGTGATCCTAGTTCTACTTCCCGGAACCACCCAGAATGGGTGCCGCCCGACTCCACGTGACGGCTCCTGGCATGGCAGGAAGTTATCTTCTGCCAGCTGCAGGCCCAGAACCCCCTGCTTCTTCCCAGCACCTCCAGAACAGCAGCTTCCCCCAGGTGCCTACAATTGCATCCCAAGTGGCCCACAGACACTGCAGCCTCCCCATGGCCTTGCCCTGTTGAGAATGAAAGTCTGAAAGTAGAAGCTACAGCTCCAGTGGGCAGTGCAGCACCTATAGTGCCAAGGTCTCCATGGGCCTGTAGAACAGCTCCTTGAAAGCAAGAGCCTGCCTATCCCCTGCAGGACAGACTGGCCGTGTCCTTACCCATCCCCACTGGGACTAGACATTGCATGTGTCTTCTGTGTCCTCAGTTTTGACATCCTTGATTTGTGGGACTCTGGAAGGTCCCGGACAGCTGGCAGGAAGGAGTAGCTGTTGGAATGAAGTAGCTGGTGTGGGGGCAGCAGGTGCACAGAAGCTCTAGTAGAGATTCAGAGATGGGTGGAGGGATGCCTGTGAAATCCTCAGAGGAGCAGGTGACTGGAAGGGGATCGGCTTCCACTGCAGGACACGAGTCCTGGCCTCTGTTTTTTGACATGGCCTTGTGATTTCAGATGTCCGCCCCTCCTCCCACCACCTCACTCCAGCCCTGTGATTCTGCAAGAAACCTATAGATCGGGGATCTCGCACCTGCTAGACACCTGTGTCACCAGCCCCAGAGTAGCCTGCTTTCAAGCACTGCCTTCTGCTTTTCCCAGAAACAGAACAGGAGTGTAGCTGAAGCCATTTTCACCCAGGTTCTGGGCTGAAGGTGGGAGGAGCAGGACACTACCAGAAGCTCTACCTGGAGAGATGGGCCACAGCTCCTTCACACCCAAGACTGTCCTTGCTCTTAGGGTCGAGAAGCCCCTGGGACATTTAGCCAGAAGGAAGGAAGGAGATCGAAACAATTCTCAGCTTCCTCAGGCAGTTCTGAGCCAGGGGATCTGAGAGGAAGGACTGAAATGGGAAAGTTTAGGTGTCACTTCCCAACCATAGGAAATTCTTCAAGGAGAAGGCTGGGGACAGTCGCCTCTCCATGGCTTAAGACAGGTGACACCTCCAGCAGCACTTGTTATGAGGACTCAGTTCTGCAGGACACAGCTAACACAGTGTCAGGCATGTAGTACATACTCACTACATGAATGAGCCACTGTTAATAATCAGTCCTGACCCTAATGGTCTTAATACTAACCAACCCTCCCATAATTAACAGTAATCAGTGAAGCCTGGCACCATCACCCTTCAGGCTCAGTCCAGATTAATCACTTGTAACATTAAAGCTACCCTGAAATTAACCAATCCCATCTCAATCCAGAGCCCAGCCTGCTCCAGCTAACTGGCCAGTGACGTGTTAGCCATTGCTTTGGGTGCCCATGGTCCATTCCCACTCCACATGGGCTCTGTGGGGCCCCTCAGGACCAGGCCCCTCTCCGAGCTGTGTCTCAGGCCCTGTCCTCTGCCCTCTCCCCTGCTCTGCTGCTGGCAGGGGTGAGGGTTGTCTCTGCGCTTCCTCCGCAGTGTGCAGAAGCTGAGTGAGTTCCTGTCCAGTGCAGAGATCCGCGAAGAGCAGTGTGCTCCCCGAGAGCCTGTGCCCCGAGGCCAGGCTGGCAAGTACCAGGCAGTGGTGAGTGCCCAACCTCCTCTTGTTCATCCCAGCATTTTCTGCTAAGGCTTCTGCCTTTCCCGCCAGGAAGAGGGGCTCCGGACCAGGGGTCTCTCGCCTCCTTAACATTCCAGCCCCTCAAAGTTGTGAACCGCAAACGTCCAGCCCGGGAAGACTGTCGAGACCTCATGGGTGACCTCATGGGCCCGCTACAGAGGCTGACTCCTGGTGCAGATGGGGAGGCAGAGAACTGCTGTGTCCAGGTGAGCCTGCGCCTGCCCTCACAACTACCAACCCCCATCTCCCAGGGGGATTCAGCACCTGGAGCTGGGACCAGGGATCTGGTGCTGAGTCTCCTGCACAGAGGTTGCCCTGCCTGCCTTTTGGATCCCTCACACCAGGGAGAGTGCTTCTGTCTCCACCCAGGGGCCCCCAGCCCTCCTGTTGTGTCTCCAGGCACTGGGATTGGCCTTTGTGGAGGAGGGGAGACAAGCAGCCACTCACACTGAGAACCTGCTGCCTTTCTCTCCTTTTCTACATGGTACCAATGAAGATCATTGGAGGCTTCTTCACCTGGACCCCTGACGGGATCCCTACACTGTCCAACATCACCATCCGAATCCCCCGAGGTAAGGCCTGGCCCACCTTCCACATCCCCCTCACTGACCAAAGTAGCCATGGAAGTCACGTGGAGGGGCAGGGCTTTCAGCACAAGTGGGGTTCTGTGGGCACAAGCAGACAGGATACTGTCTCCAGCAGAGGCTGTGCCCTGAACAAAACATGAATGTGGGTTGGAGGTGGGAGCCAGAGTGATGCTTGTTGAAACCAGGAGGAGCCGAGCGCACACTGGCGAGCCCTGGAAGGGGAAGAGGGAACGAGGTTGGGGATCCGAGGGGAGGAAGGACTGGGCAGCTGAGGATGGTGTTGGTTTCCAGGAGGAAAGACTCAAAGTGGGAGGAGACCTCTCGGGGATTCCAGGCAGGAGAAAAGAAAAAGGGACACCACCCAGGAGTGGTTGTATCTCTCTGTCTTTCTGGGCCACGGTGTTCAGACTCCCCCTTATCTCTCCCATCTACCCCCCGCCCTACCTGCAGGCCAGCTGACCATGATAGTGGGGCAGGTGGGCTGCGGCAAGTCCTCACTCCTCCTCGCCACGCTGGGGGAGATGCAGAAGATCTCAGGAGCTGTCTTCTGGAACAGGTAAGATGTGCATCCTCTGAGCTCAGGAAGCAGGGGCCCCTCTTTCCAGCCACCTTCTCCAGGGAGGATGCATCACGTGTTTACTGAGCCCCCACTGTGCGTTCAGTGACCCCTCAGTAAGTGCCATTGTTATTCTCATCATCACAATCATCGTATTTATTCAACTCTTACTCTGTGCTAGGTTCTGCGCTAAGTCCTTTGCGTCTTGCTTCATTTAATCCTTGTGGGAATTAGCACACGGTTGCCTACTAGCATCGCTATTTCTCACTTTACAGATGGGGCTTAAACTCTTTGCCCTAATTCACATAGCTGCTCTGAGAAAGCTGGGATTTGAACTCGGTTCTGTTTGAAACTGCGGTCACTCAGCAGCAGCATCTCCCAGCATGGGAACTCGCAAAGCCAGCATTGATGTCAGGCACGGTCAGAGCGGAGCTGACCTGACCATTCAGGGGGTGTGTTGGGATCTCTGAAAGAACACAGACCCATGGTGGTTTCTGGGCCAAGATCCTGATCTTAATTAAAGAGTCAAAATCCCAGGCTGAGTCAATCGTGAATATATTATTTATACCCACCTACTTCCAAGAAGCACTTGAAACTAGTTGATAAAAAATGCATATAAAATAGAACCTTTTAAAAAGGAAAGAAAAAAATGAGTAATGAAGAAGCATAAAAGGCGTTGAGAGCCTGGGCAGAGGACTGCTGCACAGTCAACCAGAGCCCGGCTCCGGACCATCCCGGGTCAAAGGGCAGAAGTGTTCGAGAGGGTTTATAGCTACTCTTCGGGAATGAAGTCTGCAGCCAATTTGGCAGAAGGGCAAGCTGTGCCCACCAGCCATTTTTAGAGGGAAATTATTCTGTCTTCACAAGCATGAATGCAGAATTAGGCTGAGAGGTAAAGACCGTGATCACCAGCATGCGACCTCATTTCCTGCTTTTCCAAACTGCCCCCATGTGGTGCACCGGGCCATGGCTGTGGCCGAGGACCAGCAGGGAGTCTCTTGGGTTTCCCAAGACCTCAGACATTCTCCTCCCTCAGTTCCACCAGGGACTCAGATGTGTTGGCAACAAAGATATCTGCCTGCATGCTCCTTCTGATGGGAAAGATTTCTCAATGCAGCCTTCCTCAGAAGGTCCAAGCCTTGACTTCAAGGTCACTCCAGCATACTCGTGGACTGATTGCCCCACAAGGCTTTGGAGTGAGCAGTCCTTGCCTGTGGGCTGCCCCTCTACGACATGAATAGGAGCGCAGTGAACTTAGAGCTACCAAAAGCACCAGTCTTAATTTAGGCTCCTGGCAAGGGCTAGACATTTCTTTTTTTTTAGGTTTTTTGAGACAGGGTCTCACTTTGTAGTTCAGGCTGGCCCTGAGCTCAGCCTCCAACTCACATCACAGCAATCCTCCTGCCTCTGCCTCCCAAGTGCTGGGATTACAGGCGTGAGCCACCACGCCCGGCACGGGCTAGACATTTCTTAGCCTGATCTCACTCCCACTAAGTGGGGAGATGGGGATTATTGCCCCATTTCTCAGAAGAGAGAGTGAAGGCCCAGAGAGCTATGTGACCTACCATTAGTGTATAAAGCAGGGCCTCTGGCCTGGTTCTCTCCTTCAAGTCTGGCTATGCCCTCACGGGTTATTGTCCGTGCTCTGCTCAGAAGCAGGCTAGAACCAGTTCTCCCCGCAGTGAGCTTTTCCACATGGGATTGTGTCATTCAGGAATGATAGCTGTTCCTAGATCTCCTGTGTCCTGCTCTACACACCACCAAACCCCATCTGAGCCTGGTCTCTTCCTCCCCTTCCGCAGCAGCCCCACTCCCGGCCCTCATGTCTTCTCATGGCAGCCTTGGCACCTCCCTTGTCCTTTGCAGGCTACTTGCCAGCAGTCCACCTCTTTTCAGAGAAAAGATGAGCCTCAGGATCTGCCTGCTGCCCTCCTCTGCCTCAGCCCAGGAGACATGGGGGGTCTCTGGGGCACTAAGGCCGAGTCTGTCTTAGGTATAGGCACTGTGTCGGAGGCTTCATTGCCCATCGGTCAGACAGGATGATTATCCAATGCCACAGGTGAGGAAGCTGAGGTGAAGCAAGCTGTCCAGAGCCTCCCAGCCCTTACCTTGTGGAAGTGAGGGTGGCGGGCCCTAAGCATAATGAGACTCACACACAGCCTGCAACGACCCCAGGGAGCCGAGAGAGCTTGCTCCTCACTCGGCTCATGCTGCACAGACTCCACACTGACTTACCAACCAGTTACCAAAGCACCGGTGTCGCCAGACCCTGTGCACAGCAATGGGGTCCAGAGAAGCCCCCACTGGTGAGAGGTGAAGGGAGAGCCATGCGACGCTAGCGTGCAGAGCAAGGATGACTCCGGGGCCCAGGGGGGCTCATCCAGCAGGACGGACCGGACTGTAAACAGAAGTATCGCAGGCACAGCCAAGTGCATGGGCAAAGGCCTGTGATACTGAAGAGTCCTGGGGTCCGGGGTGTGAGGCGTCCTGGTGAGAGCTGGAGCTGAAAACATGAAGTTGGTGAGAGCACATGTCCCAGGCCTGGGGTGTAAGCCCAAAGGCTGTGGAAGGGTCTGGGCTGCTGATCCAGGCTGAGAGTAGATTTGAGAAGTGACTGCAGGAAGGGAGAGCTGTTTGGAACTCATTACAGTGGCGTGAAGCAGGAGTCTAAGCGATTGGCTTTTTCTGCTGTTTGTCCTGAAAAATCTCGGGTACACATGTCTGTCTAGACTCCCCTTCTTGGGCAGGGATTTAAGTTTTAGCTGGATGTTGGGCACTGCTCCATTCCTGGCAGGAGCTGCTGGCCTCAGATATGGGACCTGAGGTCTATGGGGAGATTGTGTTCTTACAGTGAGCCGAGAGCAAAAGGGCTTTGCCCTGGCTGCCCTGCTTGGAGTCTGCACACGGTCACCCGAGGCAAAGGTAATGTCAGGCCACTCTGAGGTTTGCCAGTACCAGGACCAAGCCCCGGTGAGCGGGCAACCAGACAGAGTTCCAGAAGGCATAGGCAGGAAGTTGGGAGACAGACAAGCAGCTCGGCTTGGTGAATGTTCTGGGGAGGGGGTTGGGTTGTTGGTACAACTGTTCACTTAGGAGCTCAGTATGGCATTGGAGGCCAAGCTGTGTTAGCTCCCATTTGTCCTCTGTGCTTTGGAAAATTCCATACACGTTCTGCACCAGCCTCGCCTTTTTACCCATGGGGTTGACATGAGGATTAACCTAGCATGTAACAGATGCCCTTTAAATGTTATTATAAACATTATTATCCAACAGTGTATCTCTCTGCCAAGAACAAAATTCTCCTACTGCTCTTTAATTGCGCTCCAGCCTGTCTCCCAGGAGAGACCATAGCAAGCTCCCTAGAGATGAGGACTGTGTCTTATTTATCACTCGGTACCCACTGTGCCTTCACTAAATGAATCTACTCAGGGAAGGAGCCAGGAACCACTTTTGTTCTTCAAGAGATTTCATCCTTAGTGCATCTTGTTGTGACTCGCCCACCAGCCTTTGCCCAGGCTGTTTCCTATCCCCAAATTCCACATTCTTCCATCAACATTCAGAATGAGCAAGTACTCTTAGAGTTGTGATTATTTGCTTATGTGCCCATTTTGAGCAAATAATTGAGCTTCTTGAGGTTCTAAGACCTCTGGGTGCCCCAGGCAGGATGTAGATTTCATGAACTTCTCTGTGTAGCTCCAAAGGGAAAGATGTAGCCCCCACCCTCAGGGAACTCACGAGACCCGGGTGGATGGGGTTGTGCAGTCAGCACCCCGGGGTGGGCACAGAGGCATCGGCTGAGGGCCTGCTACAGAGCTGAGAGCGGTGTGGCTTGGTGGCACTCCCTCTAATGAGTGTCCCTGGCCTCTACCTGGCTGTCTGTATCAGGGAACTGTCAGCCTGCAAATTTGCAGACTCCCTCTCTAATCCTAAGTGAAAAATACTTTAATAAAAATTAAATGAGCAGATACACTCAGGTAAAATTCTTTCCCAGGAAACAAGAACAGGACCATTAATATTCACAGTAGAATAGCTTTCAGAGCCTGCAGGGGCCCAGAGGGAAGCAGGGCCTGGGGCCGCACGGAGGGGAAGGCGTCCCCGCCCCCAAGGATGAACTAACTGCTGCTCCAGTCTCCCCGAGGCCCCCTGCTGCTGGCTCTGAGGTTTCCTCATGTGACTTATTCAACCCAGGTCCATTCCAGAGGCCTGGGTGCTGCTGGCCCTGTGCCTACCTCGGTCAGAACCTCTTCTTGTCTGGGGTTGACATGAAAGCTGCCTGCTAGGGCGCCCAGGAAGTAGGAAGCCTGTGCGCAGCTCTGCAGAATAGTTGGGAGCCTTAGGAAGTTGGGGTCTGATGCTGCCAGGTTCCTGAGAACACAAGTGTAGCAAGAGGTTTGAAAGGAGCAGCCAGGCGTGGGAAGCAGTGGCTTCTGGTTATAGTCCTGACTCTGTGGATGCCCGGCCCTGGGGCCGTGGGCTGGTTGCTCAGTCCCCTCATTTGGAAAATGACAGAAAATGCTGTTCTGTCCTGGAGATTTGAGACATAGTGACTGCGGCCTTGGGACCCAGTGAAGAGAGTATTGTGGGTGAGCAATTCCTTCAGGACAGTGGCAGGTCTGCGGCAAGCAGGATAAATGGTCGAGGGGGCCACTGAAGTCCTAAGCTACTTTTCCAACCTCAGTGTCCACTTTCGTTTTTGATTTATTGCTCAGATCTTAAATGAGTGCTGAAGGTGCTCTATTTCCCCCCTTCCTACATGTTAGTGAGCAAACTCTGGGCCGAGAGGACAGTCCAACCCCATGTGCTTCTTTTGTCTTTATAATACATTCTTTCCCTGTCACTGCGAGGCTTGTACTTTGATTTGGTAGATAAGGAAATGGAGCCTCCTGTCCATAAGGGGCTTGCCTTGGATTTCATGGCCAGTGAGCAGAGAAGCTTTGGGATCCCAATCCCACAGCTCATCCTTCCACCTACCCACCCTGCCTGGCACTGCATGCTTCGTCTTTGCCATCCTCCACCCCAGAGCCCCTCCTGTCCCCTGCCACGTTCTTCCCACCCTCTGGGACCTGACATGGTTCTGACCTCTATGAACCTTGCCTTATTTTCTTAGAATTCCTCCTCTTCCACGACTTATAGAATTGTTTTCTCTGATTCTGATAGAACACAAATTAAACTGAACATGTATACAGAAGAAATGAAAGCCATGCAGTGTCCTGCCGCTCAGACTTCCCTGTCCTTCCTCCACACAGTTGCCTATGTGTTCACGTGTTCTCTGATGCTTGGCTGGGCCTGCTTTTCTTGTGCCCCTGTGCCTTCTGATTTCACACCTGTCTGATCTGCCTCCCATCCCTTGAGTCCCCGGAGGGCAGGATCTGTGCCCTGTCAGCCTGGGGCACCCGTGCCAGTCTGGCTGGCTGGAGGGGAGACTGAGGGTGCTGTGGGGTTCCTGCAGAGCCCCCAACACTCAGCTGAGACCACAGCAGTTAGCGAGAGAAGTGCCCATCCAATGTGCCCTTTTTCCCTTCTTGGATTAAAACAAACACATCCTTGGGGAGGCTCAGGGATGCTCCGGAAGGGGTGAACCTGAGTCTTTCTCCAGCACCCCACATCTGGGCCCTCACACACTGTGAAACCCCAAGCCTCGGTGTTCTGGCTGTGGGATAGGGACAGGGTGTTCGTTGCTGGATGAAACGCAGAGAACTGTGCGTGGGAACCGGCCACTGAGGCCCCTCCCTTGTCCTCAGTGATTAACATGTCCGTTAACAAGCTCCATTTATTACAGATCTGCCATGTGCTAAGCTCTGTGGGGGCTGAAGAAGAAGCTCTTCCCGCCTTAAAATCCCTATGGGAGCGAAAGGGGTGATAAAATCCACAGGAGCGATGGGAAAGTAGGAGAGCCCATTAGGAGGGCTAATTGAGCAGCCTGGAAAGTGATGTTGGTGGAGTTAGAGCCGGGGGACGGGTGAGCCTGGTCCTTGGGGAGGCCACAGACACAGAAATAACAATCCCCAGTGCTGCTGCTGCTGCTGCTCAGGCAGGGAGGAGAGCTCCAGACAGCAGCTTATCTGGGCTGGGGGCACAGCTGTAATTTGTCAGCTTTGGCGCGTTATCTCTCTCTCTCTCACGTTAGCAGCTTGTCTGTAGATTATGAATTACAGCGTCTGGTGGCTGGAGAGGTTGGGTTGTGTTGAGAGAGTGAAAGGAGACCACAAAGATCTGAGATTGGGGGTGGGGGCCTGGTAATTAGCGCCCCATTTCATCCTGCCCTGAGGCAGAGGGGAAGGGAGCTCTTGGTCATCTTTCTGTTCCTGAGTTTGTCCGTCCTGGGTTTCCCGATAAGAAGATGTGCAGAGCTGTGGTTTTGGGAAATCTGAGTGAGGTGAAAGTGTGCAGATTTGAAATCAGAAGTGTTTTCCCTTCCTTGCAAGTGCTGGCTGCGTGACTTTGGCAAATCACTTCACCTCTCTCAGCCTCATCTCCATTATCTGCACAGTGGAGACAATAGGAATACTCTCGTGGTTATTTTGTACATTAAAAGAGATCATACTATTACAGAGCTTACCATGATACTTTGGAAAGTTCACTGAATACTTTTGGGTTTTCGTATTATTTAAGTAAGATCCAAATGAGAACAGCTTGTTGCTTTTTTCCAAATGCGCATGTCAGAAATGCACATCTCCATGGCACAGAGCTGCTTCTAGAAGATGGAGGGGTCTGAGCTGGGGCAGGGCAAATGGCACTGGGAAATTTGGCACCAGAATTCATGTTACCTCCCTTGTTTTTCAAGATCATTCTTCGCTGTAATCCACAGTACAAAATGAATTTTATATTACAGCCCGCTACATTCCTCATTGATATGCAAGGAAGATTCACAAAAGAAACACAAATCTTAACCCACTGCAGCAAATGCTGATACTTTCTTTAAGAAAAAAAACAATTGTAACCTATTTATTTCCGATGCAATTACTGGGTCCCCTTCCCAGTTTGAGAAACTCTGTGTAAGAGGATTGCGACCTTGGAAAAGTCACTTTCCCACTATGATTTTAGTTTTCCCAACTATGAAGCAGTCTTGGTCTCAACCAGCCTTCCTGCTGCTCTTAGCCAATGCCAGGAACCCTGATAGACCCCCTTCCTGTTTGCGAGGTGCCATCTGAGTCTGTGGGCACTTGGAGATTGAGAATATCCTCTGCCCAAAGAAGGTGTGTGGGAAACCTGGCAGGGGGCAGGAGGGTGGCAGGGTTTGGGATCGCTTCTCCCCAAAGATCAGTGTGATGGAAGAGCAGAGGTGTGTGTGTGTGTGTGTGTGTGTGCGCGCTCGCGCACTTGTGCATGCATACACGCTAACTGCTGTCGATCTTTCCACTTGTGCCCCAGCAGCCTTCCTGATGGCGAGACGGGAGAGGACCCCAGGTAGCGCCTTGGGACTGGGTTGGACACAGGGCTGGGTAGAGGGGAGGGACTATGACTGGGGAGGGCTGAGAGTGGAATCAAGGCAGAGCAGCTCATGCACTTCCGAGACTTGAGGCTAAGTCATGCATTCTAAATGAGGACCAAAAAATCATTTTTGAGAGAAGTTTTAGCATTTTAATGCTATGCGCCCATCCAAAAGGCCATAGTACATAAACAGTCATTCGTATCTCTGTGGTATTAAAATTCATGTGAGTAGTCAGCCAGTAGATAGTGGTTGCCAAGGCTTGGAGAGGGGGTGGGGCAGGTGGACAGTGACTGAATGTAAACAGGGCTTCTTTATGGAGAACTGAGTATGGCTGGAACCAGAGGGGGGACAGTTGCACAACCTTGAGAATGCACCAAAACCAACAGATTGTTTTAAAAATGTGACAGGAGATGAGTGGTTAGAAAAATATCCCTGAAAAGACTAAGGGTGATCATGAAGGACAAACAAGTTGAAAAGCAAGACTGTTAGAAGATGATGCAGGTGTCCCACAGACCCAGAAAATTCAGTCCTATTTCTTCTTGCACAACACAAGTCTCAACGTTCCAAGTGAAATGGTTGAATGAGACTGAGCCTCACCCTCCCTCCATCCCACCGACTCCGCAGAGCCCCTAGAGGAGTTTGGTCAGGACTGGGAAGGTTGGCACACCCATGTGAATGGTTGGCACTCTGACCTTTGCTCTGCAGCACTGGAGACTTGGCCTCTTGGCCTTTCTCTCCCTTCCTCCCACCTCGTCCCCGATGTGACAGTGCACCTGGCCCTGCAAGCCATAGTGCGCATATTGCTGGAGCCAGAAGTCAGACAGAGTGTGTGACAAGGACAAGTGTGTCCAATGAGATCAAAGTGACGGAATTTTTGGCACTGGAGCAGATCGGGGCATCCAGGGTACATGGGCACCGCCGCTGCTGTGTCCTTCCTGGCAGATCCCCCAGATTCCATGTTTGCCTCCTGAGATGGACACATGTCAGCAACTCAGCTGTAGGTGCCACCCCCAGGGATGGGTTTTAGGGTTGGTCTGCTGGGCCAGCCTGCTCTGGCCAGCACAGCTCTCTCGGCCTGAGATCTTAGCCTCCACGTCTGAGCCAGATGCGGAGGCAGGGCCTGGGAGCCCACAGTGGGCTTCACACGCCTCTCAGCTGTCGCTTTCCCCCAGAGCTTGCACCACGTCATCTTCAGTGAGCTGAGTCTCCAGGACTTCCTTAGCCCATACTTCACTTGTGGCTGCAGACTTTGTCCCAGTGATAATGAAAGTGCACTGTTCGTATCTTGAGCTCTTCATGGAGGACCCAGTCCAGGTACAGAAGCTGAGATGTGTCTTTCTTCCCCAACAGCAGCCCAGAGCGAGAGATAACATCCGACTCCGACATCAGGTACCAGGTCGGGAACATCTGCCCCTGGGACAGATTTCCTCAGAGGGCTCAGGCCTCCAGAGGCCTGCCCCCCTGGAGGTCTGACCCTCAGCTTGGGCCCCCATGTGCTCCCCACCTCCACCCCAAGATCCTGAGCTGCTGCTGCTTCTGTGCAGTGAGAGCCTGAAAATCACATTACACTAAATATGATTTCTTTGGCTATGCTTTGAAGAAAAAATGCTCTTCCGTTTGGAGTCCAGTGGTCAAGTCAAGCTACATTGGAAGAAAATTGGGTTGAATGACCCCTTGTTTTGATCACACTTGCGGCCTCTCTGGCTCAGGGTGGACAGCAGAGGGCAGGCCTGGGCAGGCTGGGTGCAGGGCAGACAGGAGAAAGGTCCCTTCCCCCGAGTGGCTGGGCCCTGGAGACGAGGTCACACAATACAGGTTTCTGCCCACTGCCCCTGCCATCCCAGCACTGCCCCCACATCCTGTCCCATCTAAGCCATCAGCTTGACAACTGCTCTGAGATGCTTCCCCACCCCCACTCCCGCCTGCTGTTCCAGGAAGAGAGGCCCAGTGGCCTATGCTTCTCAGAAACCATGGTTGCTGAACGCCACTGTGGAGGAGAATATCACCTTTGAGAGTCCCTTCAACAAACAAAGGTAAAAGCCTCCAGGAGAGAGGGACTGGGAGGGGAAGAACTGGTCTCCAGCTGCCTCACCAGCTCTCCCAGGCCCGGGCCTCAGCTGCCCTCCCCTCATCTGTCACCCACACCCAGCTGTCCTGCACCCCAGGCCGCTAACCTGGGGCCCAGCCATCTGGAAAGGATCCTGATGGCCGGCACGAGGCAGATCTCCCCAACCTTGGCTCAGGGCTGGTGCACTACGTTCCCTCCAACCAACATCCCTTGAGCTTTTATGAGGTGCCACACTCAGTGTCGGGCTCTTTGTGCATATGACATCCTTAGAGCTCACACAACCTCGAAGGCAGGTATTATCCATATACCCATCTTACCCATGAGGAAACCAAGGATCTGAAGTTAGATAGTGTGGCCAAGGCCACCTAGCCAGTAAGTGACTGAAATAGGTCTTGAATCCAAAGCTGCCTAAGTCCATGCTTTTCAGCAGGATACTCTGAGGCTTCATGAACCCTGGTGGGCACTGGCCCAGGCTAAGGGCTGGCCAGGAAGGATGAGAAGAACAAGCTAGGCAAATATTTGTTCAGCCATCATCATTACTGCCCAAACCAACCAGCTGTGGTTTTCCCAGGCAGTGCCCGGAGCACAGGCCCTGCTGTAGCATTCCCTTTGCACAGGGACCGGGGCCTCCCCCTGTCACTTACTCTGCATATGTGCACCATCCAATTTCATCCTTCAAATATTTAACCTGCCCCAGGGCTGCGTGAGGTGCTGACCTCAGCTTTTCGCTGTTTGCTAGCTCACATGCTGTTTGCCCACATCCCAGTGGAAGGCCTGTGAGCCATCGTTCACCATGGACACAGCTGCCCAAGGACTAATGACACTTGGTAAATGCCCAGGTGCTGCTCTGGCCAGGCTGGTCAGCTGCATGCACCCTCCCCACCCCTCTCCTCTGCAGGTACAAGATGGTCATCGAAGCCTGCTCCTTGCAGCCGGACATTGACATCCTGCCCCACGGAGACCAGACCCAGATTGGAGAACGGGTTGGTCACAGCCTACTGCTCTGAACTCGCCACCCCATCATGCCCTGGGGCCCCCCTCAGAGGAGTGCGCCCCTGAGGAGTAGCAGGGGACGCAGCTGGAGAGTTGCTTCCCTCATGTTGTTTGTCCCTAATGGGTTTTCAGCCCTGCTTGATGGCCAAGGTCAGCGTGGTGCCCTCCTGGCCTGGGGATGCCTTGATGTCATTCGTGCCCATGCTAAGCTCCTATGTGGCACTGTACTAGACCCAGCACCATACTGATCCTGTTCATTCTCCAAATGAAACCCCCTCCCACAGATTTAGACAAATAGAATTCTCCACGACTGTCCTCCTTGGGAGAGATTTAAACCCTTACTTCCTCTGCCCTAGTTTGTGCTGGGTGCAGGGTCCTCAACACCTACATGCTGAATCATCAGAACCTCGGGGTCCATACTGTCCATCTCCAAGTGAACTCACTAAGGATATGAGAAGTAGCTGGAGCCAGGTCTCTGTCCTGAAGAGCTCACATTCTGGGAGAGGCTGGGACCATCTCTCCTAAACGGCTGATGCCGTGACTGTTATGCCTCTTCATTTGCTGACAGGGCATCAACCTGTCTGGTGGTCAGCGCCAGAGAATCAGTGTGGCTCGAGCCCTCTACCAGCATACCAATGTTGTCTTCTTGGTGAGTTCCTCAGCCAGCCTCTCACCCAGGCCCTCATATCCAGCGGTTTATGGCTATGTCCACACACACAGGCATACACAACCACCCAAGAACCTTCCTCTCCAGAAGCCATCTATCCTGCTAGAGAGAGGGAAACTGAGGCAAGCAAGGATAGGGCTGATGATGCACTGCAGACTCTACTGAGATCCGCAGTAACTGTGAGGGAGGCACAGTATGTACACGAGTAGTGGTGAGCCAGCTATTTGAATGGCAAATGCAGGATGAGGTGCTGCCACTTCCCCTGTTAGGCCCCGGGCAGACATCGCTAGTTGATCCCAGCATTACTTCTAACAGAACTTCATTGGCTTCTGACGAATGCACCACACAGAACTCTAGGTGCTAGCAGTCAGACATGAGATGGAACGTACTGGCCTTGCTTCATGCCAAGCTGAAAGTTGGAGGAATCAGGGAGAGCTTACTGGAGGAGGGCCTTGCTGAGACTTAGTTAAACCAAAGTATAAAGGGAGAAATTTGGCCTAGGAGATGGAACAAGAAATCCCAGATTTCTAACTCCAGTTTTATTCTCTCACTTCTTCCACAGTCCACAGCACTCGTCACTAAAGAGATCTCAAACATAAAGATTTCTAGTCTTGGCAAGCTTCTGGCACATGCTCAGCACCCTGCCAAGTTCAGCTCATTCATGGTCCTCTCTGAGATTTAAACCATCATTTTAGATCAAAGTTAAGTGACTACTCCGTGTGCCTGGTCTCTTGCTAAGCTCCTCCTCTGGACCAGGTTTAGGCACCAGAAGTGTCAGTTCCTGGGGATCGGAGGGTCAGGAGTGCGCAAATCGGACCTGGATGGTGCAGGTTCCCTGGAACAGAGAAGAAGAAAAGGGAGGGTGTCAGGATAGGAGAAGGCCCAGTGCTCGGGTAAATGAAGGGTGGGCAGGAGTTGATTAGGCAGAACAGCCTTCCGGGCAGGGGGTGCAGGTCAGGCAAAGCCTGAGTCTAAGCTCCTTGGAAACCTGGAGTGGAAGGAGCTGAGACCGATGAGAATGAAGCTGTAAAGGCCAGGCAGGTCAGAAAGTTCATGTATTAGTCACTGTACCATCACTGACAAAATACTCAACACCTGCAACTTGAAGGAGATGTTAAAATTAAAGGGGTTAATTTGACTCCCCGTTCTGAGGGTTCAGTCCATGACTGGTTGTCTCCGAGGCCGAGATGATATGGTGGAAGGACCTGGTGGAGGAAAGCTGCTGAAGCCACGGCAGCCAGGAGGCGAGGAAGAGAAAGGAGCAGGGAGAAGATCACACACACCCTTCCGGTTGCATCCCCAGGGTCCCATCGCCAGCCACGCCCCACCTCCTAACAGCATATTCAGCCATCATGCCCCTAAGACCCACTCACCTCCCAAAAAGCCTGCCTCTGAACATGTAAGACAGTTGGGAATATTTTAGATCTAAACCATAACAGTCTGGAATACCATACAAAGGAGTTGAGACCTGGGGAGCCCCTGACTGCTCAGGAGACAGGAACTGAAGCCATCAGATCTCTCAGAGTGGCAGTTGATAGCGGGCCCATTTTAAGATGAAGTATCTGAGGCCAAGAGGTTGGACCAGTTGCCCAGGGTCCCACAGCCAACTAGCATGAATCTCTAGCTCAGCACCACTAAAACTCTGATGGGTTTATACTCACTGTTACCCTCCCCTGACAGGATGATCCTTTCTCGGCTCTGGATGTCCACCTGAGCGACCACTTGATGCAGGCCGGGATCCTTGAGCTGCTCCGGGACGACAAGAGGACAGTGGTTTTGGTGACCCACAAGCTACAGTACTTGCCTCATGCAGACTGGGTGAGGGGTCATGAAGAGCCCAGGGAAATAGCTGGGCATCAGCAAAGAACTCAATCGGGAGAAATTACCAAAGGCCACGTAGCACAAGCTACCAGCTCTGGATAGCTTTGTGCAGCTGGGAAGGTCGCAGGGACCCTGCATGGGCCAGGATTGGTGTCGCCCAGGCCTGCAGACACTTTCCACTCTGGCCTGGCCCTGCAGGATACCAGACCCAGGGCTGGTGCCGAGAATCTCCAGAGACGTGGGCTCAGTGCCTACTGTCTGACTCCTGCCCGACTAGGTGACAGGTTCACCTGGCCCTGGGTGGGAGAGCTGTGTCTGGCCTGCCAGGGGTGGGTGAGTTCAGGTTGGGAGGAAAGAGAAAGCAGAGAAACAAAAATGGCAGCAGTAACAGAAACTACAGTACTATCAATAGAATGCAGGGTTTAAAACCCCACATTAATTGAATTGTTCAATAGGTACAAAATAGTTACTTTTCAACTAATTGGAACGCATTTACTTTTTAGGATAATGTGACTTTTGAAACCTAGGCTTTGCCTACTCTTACATAAAATTTCCTCTAAATAGCAGCCAAAATTTGAGGCTCTCTCTGAGACTGAGCTTTCTGCCAAGTGGCCTGCTAATCTCTCTGAAAATAAATCTTTATTTATGCCACGAGACCGTCCTCCACTATAGAAACAATCCAGATTTTTTGAAAGCAATTAAATCAGGTGCAGAAAGTTTGCTTGTGAGTTTCTGCAGTGGCCCTGGGAAGGGGGCTCTCAACAGTCGTGAGTTGGGGAGGTGGCACAGAGCTGACCGGTTCCCGGAAGTGTCCGTGAACAGGGTGGGGTGAAGGGTTGGGGGAAGCCAATCAAGCAGGACTTGTCTCAGTCACTTCCTCCTCTCTGAAGCACAATACCTGACACCTACCTGGGAGGCGAGGTTTATCGGAGCTCACAGTTGGTAGAAGTTTCAGTGAATTGTTCACAGCTCCCAGGCAGGGTAGCATAGCAGAGAGCCACAGTGGAGGAAAAGCTGCTCATGGCAGGTGGGCAGGGTGCAGGGAGAGAACTGAGGAGGGAGATGAGCCATTCCAGGCCACACCCCTGTGACCACCTCTTTCACCAGGACCCACCTCCTATCCCCAAGTCACCCACGTGCTTCTATGATCCAGTCACCTTCCAAAAGCCCCACCGTTGAGTGTGCCAGGTTTAGGGGTAGGGACACACCTAGGTATAAACCACAGTAAGAGTCATTACATGATGGCATCTTTGAGTGTTTCAAATAAAAAGACAGTTCGAAAAGCACGATCTCACACCCTGAGACCGGCATGCATTTCACCAAGCACTACTAGACCCACCGTCAGGAGGAGCTCAAGGTAGCATGCAGTTAGCCTGATAGGCACACAAAAAACACTCCTGATGTCTTCCTTGTGTATGATCAGCCAGCTGGACAAGGGTGCTTTATAATACAAACCCAGTTGTGGACAGCCACACTGGCAAAGGTAGGTTGTCACCTACTGACTGCAGTGCGTGAAGGAGCCCGTTGGTGGCAGACGCAGGGATGCTCCCTGTTGGACTCCAGCCGGATTTATTCCACTTTTCCAGATCATCGCTATGAAGGACGGCACCATTCAGAGGGAGGGGACGCTCAAGGACTTCCAGAGGTCCGAGTGCCAGCTCTTTGAGCACTGGAAGACCCTCATGAACCGGCAGGACCAAGAACTGGAGAAGGTGGTTACTTCCTGGGGCCCAGACAACACCCTGGGTAGGACAGTCTTGCTTAAAACACAAACTCACAAAGGCTTGCTAACCTCACTGCCCCAGAGAGTCCCTCAGTGGACAGATGTGGGATCTGGCATGAACTTGCTCCTGCCACGTGAGAGCCAGTACCTGTGCCAGGTACCCAGGGCAGAATGGGGTGCCCTGCCCCTTGTCCAGAGATAAGCAGATGCCATTCAGTTGCAGTAACAAACTAAAAAGAAGCAAAGAAAAAGGAGGGAGTTAAAGGATTTATTGGCTCATGAAACCAAAGAGTTCAGGTGTCCCTGGATCAGATGGTTAGTGTTGTCGGAACATGACTTTTGCCATGTCCTGGCCCTGCTCCCCTTACACTAGCTTCATTTCTGTGGCAGCCATGTGGGCCATGCGCTGTCTCAGGCTCCCATTCTGCAGCTCACCAGCTCTGCCAGGAACAGGACAGCCTTCCCCGGAGCTCAGCAGAGGCCCCAGGGCTGGCGATCCTTAGTCCAATTTGGGGCCTGTGCTTGGGATGTGGGGTATGAGTGTCTGCCAGTCTGGGATCGTGGATCCACCAGAACCACAAGCACTAAGATAGGGGTGGCATGGTCCCCCACTGGGACACAGGGGTGCTGTTAACCAGCAGAAGGGAAAAGAGTAAATTCTGGCAAGACAAACCTGTGTCCATCCACTCCCTCCCCAAGCAGGGACACCCAACGCCTTCCACACACACACTCCGAGGACAGTGGCCTGTCCCCCTCTGCCTTTCAGGAGACAGTCATGGAGAGAAAAGCCACGGAGCCACCCCAAGGCCTGCCCCGTGCCATGTCCTCGAGAGATGGCCTTCTGCAGGACGAGGACGAGGAGGAAGGTACAGATAATAGCACGAGCTGTGGGGAGACAGGTTTGGACTTCTGGGTATGGTGAGAGAAATCCCTTTGCCTCTGTGTGCCTCAGTTTACCCACCTGTAAGGAAGGCCATCCCAGATTGCCTACCCTCAGAAGGGTGTGGGACCTGAAGCCACATGGTATATTCTTGCAACCTGCAGAGGAAGTGGCAGAGAGCGAGGAAGATGACAATCTGTCCTCCGTGCTGCACCAGCGGGCCAAGATCCCATGGCGTGCCTGTGCCAAGTACTTGTCCTCCGCGGGCATCCTGCTCCTGTCGCTGCTTATCTTCTCCCAGCTGCTCAAGCACATGGTCCTGGTGGCCATCGATTACTGGCTGGCCAAGTGGACGGACAGCGCCCTGACCCTGAGCCCTGCGGCCAGGAACTGCTCCCTCAGCCAGGTGTGTCCTGCAGTCCCAAGCAGGGTTGGGTAGGAAGGGGTGAGCTCTGAGGCAGTACACCTCCAGCCCCTTCATGCTCTGCCCACGCAGGAGTGCTCCCTGGACCAGACCGTCTATGCCATGGTGTTCACCGTGCTCTGCAGCCTGGGCATCGTGCTGTGCCTGGTCACCTCGGTCACCGTGGAGTGGACAGGACTGAAGGTGGCCAAGAGTCTGCACCGCAGCCTGCTGAACCGCATCATCCTTGCCCCTATGAGGTACCCCTTCCCAGCCACACTGGGACAAGCCACTGTGCTCTGGGCCTCAGTTCTGCCATCTATAAAATGGGCACAGACAACTCTGACCGGTTCACCGAATGTCAGAGGCCAGTGTAAGAAGCAGGAAGAAACTGGCTTTCAGTCAGCAGAGGCTGAGCTAGGCCTTTTACCTAGTTAGCTTATCCAGTCATCATGTCAACCCACTGAGTGGAACTCCGGGTCAAGCTTAGTCCCTTCCTGGGTCCTGTCATCTGCCTGTCTCCTCCCATGTGCTTCTCTGCCTCCTCCCTGCGTCGCCTCCCTCTGCCAGCCTGGTCTGAGCATAGAGGAGCTGCTCCGTTCCACTCAACAGAATGGATAAGGTCCCCACAGGCGCCTTGTGGAAGAGGTTTAATGTTGTCACCACCTGATTGGCCAACTCAGGTTGCAGCCACACCACACCAGCAGGTCACTGGCCCCTGGTGACCCCCATGTCACCTGGCTACTCTGCTTACTTTTCAGCCTCATGAGCTCTCTGGCCCACAGATGGAGCCTCCAGGGGATTTAACCCTCTCCTTTCTCCAGGTTGTCCCTCTGTGGAGGACTCTGTCCCAGAAGGACAGCTGCTGAGTTAGCCAGGTTGAGGAGGGACTGCGAAGGTGGCCGCAGTCACCACTGGGCTGCTGGGAGAGGCTGAGCAGAGGCCAGTGCCCAGGAACATGGCAAGATAGAGGTTTGTTCAGGAAGCTAGGCCCAAGGATGGCTCTAGAGATGCTTAAATGACTAACTGCTCTCTCTCTAAGCAGGAAGTAACCACTAGTGAGTAAATCACTGTCCATTCGGTTTCCTCTTAGGTTTTTTGAGACCACACCCCTTGGGAGCATCCTGAACAGATTTTCATCAGACTGTAACACCATCGACCAGGTAGAAGTCTGGGCCACATTTCCTCTGTCTAGAGGTTTTTTTTGATTTTTGGGTTTTTTTTTTTTTTTGACCAGGGAGCAAATTCAGAACCTTGTGCTTGCAAGGCAGGTGCAGTACCACTGAGCTAAATCTCTGGCCCATCTCCTGCCTAGAGAGAGGCCAGGCCCCTGGGAGCTTTTCCTGTTTGACAGGTGCTTAGTGTCTTATAGGAGGAACCCCATGTCCCTGACCTGTTTACAGTATATCCCTGGGCACACTGGGACCACCAGAGCCCTCTGCTTCCCACCCAGGGCCCTAAGGATCATTCTGGAAACACCCCAGCATATTGTGAATCAAAGCAGCTGATTATTTGAACAATATTCATTTGGGTTCAGCCTGTCTTTTTATTTCCCATGGTGAGAAAACAAACCCTTCCTTCTGGCTTCTGGGCTCTAACATTATAGCTGGGCTGATAATGCACATGCCTGATAAAGCGGGAGAGCAGTGTTGTGGCAGGTGACGCTCTGAACACAGTCTCACAGGAAAACGCACCTGGCTTCCGCCTCTCCTCTCTCAGCACATCCCGTCCACGCTCGAGTGCCTGAGCCGCTCCACCCTGCTGTGTGTGTCAGCGCTGGCCGTCATCTCCTATGTCACGCCTGTGTTCCTCGTGGCCCTCCTGCCCCTGGCCATTGTATGCTACTTCATCCAGAAGTACTTCCGGGTGGCATCCAGGTGAGAACACCATCTGCCAGCCTCGGGGGTGGAGAGAGTCTGCTAGAGTCATTGTAACAGTGTTGACATGTTTCCAAAAAAGGTAAAAAGGAAGTAAGTGGAAAGACAGGAACCGCCCATAGCCATATTCCTCCACCCTGATACCCACGTGACACATGGCACACAGACAGACACAGCGGTTAGTATCTGCATCAGTCCCCGGGGAGGTATGTTCAGGAAAGGAATTGCTAGGTCAGGGTGTGCAAACATGTTTATGTCCTTCATTCATCTTTCCAAAATGCTTCCCATAAGGGTCGTGTGATTTCAGCAGCTGGGCTGATTGCTGAAGTGAGAAACCAGCCACCACCTGATAGGAGCAGTGTTAGGGTTGTTGCATTTTCCTGCCCGCGCCCCGCCTGGCTGGGGCCTTGGCCCGATGGAACCTCTCCCGGCCATTCTTGTTGATCATAGTCACTTTCCTGAACCTCAGAGCCATGCACGCCTCCTTTATTTTTAAAATTAAGGATTGAACTCAAGACCTTTGCACTGCATTCCCAGCCCTCTTTTGAGACCTTTGGGTCTTGTTAGCTGGCCCAGGCTGGGCTTGAACTTGCAATCTCGCTGCCTCAGCTTCACATCTCTTTCCTACTCAGAATTTTCTAGGAAGTTTCTTCTGGGAGTGATTCTGTTAAACTCATAGAATCAAAGAATTACAGGGAAAGTTTTAAAGATCTTCTAGGCCACTGTTTCTCATTCGACCACTTAACAACCATCAGTAGGCTGTGAAATCAACAGGGATTACAACTGATGTTTTAAAAGAGTGAAACTGCACAGAAAATACCAACTATATCCATATAGTTATAGCAAGCTTCGCTTAATGAAACCTCTGTCTTGGTCACGAAGGGTGCTGTACTGATCTGTGATATAAAGTACATCACCTACTGCAGTCAAAAGGTTAAGTCCCTTCCCCAGGTGTACATGATTGATTAGATGCTGGAGTCAGCATACTGAGCAACTTCTCTCAAATTTGGAGTCTAGAGGAAAAAAGGACCACAGAGTAGAAGGGAGATTATTGCAGAAGAATGAACAGAAGGAGAGGGGTAGATATGAACAGAGTAGGTTATATGTGTAGAGGAAGATAACACAGTGAAACCCATTTGGCATAATTAATTGCACTAATAAGAAAGACTGTGAACAAGAAAAAATGGAAGCCTGACAGTACCCCAGGTGCTCTCATTAAAAAAGTACTGATTGACAGTAAAACAGCAATAAGATGACAGGAACTGTGCTCTCCGGCTCTGTTTAAGCATTTTGTGTATACTGCCTCCGTCAGTGCTCACAGCAGTGTAGAGGGGAGGTAAGAAACAGGCCAGAGAGGCGACGCCTCCGCCCACTGTGGCACGATGCTGGGAGTCCCACCCAGGCAGAGCCCGGACCAACCACCTAACTCTTCTGCTCTGTCCCCACATAGGGACCTGCAGCAGCTCGATGACACCACCCAGCTGCCGCTGCTCGCACACTTCGCTGAAACTGTGGAGGGCCTCACTACCATTCGGGCCTTCAGGTACAAGTCCAGATGCCCCGGGGTAGGAGTAGAGGGGCCAGGGAAGGGTCACAGGCCAGGAGAGTCCTTCAGAGCCTCCCACTTGGACGGGCCCAGTACATACCTCTCTGAACCTCACTCCTCAGGCCCCAAGATCCAGGGCTGTCCCTCAGGGGCATCAGGCCGGGTGGCTCCAGAGGAAAATTCCAGCACTTCAGTCAGGCCCCAGGCCTCAATGAACCAAGTAGAACATGAAAATGAGGAAGGCAGAGACCATCCTGAGTCAGTACCAGGGAGGCCCTTGGATCCTGAACTGGCCCTGAGGCCTCCCTCAGTTGTTGAAAACCTCCTGTCATTAAACCCTGTACGAAGGACTGTCCTGCCGCTCTTCTACCTGCACTGCCACCCCAGGAGCCTTGAGATGTTCGTCTCCACTGCACACATGAAGAAACAACCCCTCTGTGTGAGGTCTCTCCAAGCCCAGCCTTGAACCTGCTTATTCATTCAACAAATGTACACTGAACACACGTGCAGTCTCATGCCAGGTGCCAGACGATGAGTCAGATGAGCCCTGGCCTGGAGGCATTTTTACAGCTAGCTGAGCCTCCAAGGTCAGATCCCTGTGACGTGTTTTCTGCCAAAAAGAGGGCATGGACTTTGGGAGAACAGAAAGGAGACAGTCAAGGAAAGTGTCACAGAAGACGAGTCACAGGAGCTCTATCTCATAGGAGAGTTGAGTTCACTGAGCTGAGGAATTCCCAGGAAACTGTCATGCCCAAGTCACCCTTTGCCCTCCCCAAGGGGATGGTGTACAGAACGGAGCGTCTGAGGTGTGCACCTTCCCTCTCACCCAGAGAGTGATAATAGATTATTTATAGAATGGCACGGCTTTGTGGGCTGTGGTCACAACTGTGTGAGCCAGGCCCTGTGCCCAGGAATGTCTCTAGGGCTTGGATCAGCCAGGGTCTGTGGACACTTGAATGTCCTCCCTGACCCTGACACAGCCCCTGGGCCAACTCCCAGGGCCAGGGGTCCGGTAGGGACCCCTCTTGGGGCTGGCTGTGTAGAGCAGAGTAGAGCAAGGCTGTGCTGTCTTCCATACTAAAGCCTCAGTGCTTGGTGCCTGAACGTCCCCAGCTCCCTCAGCTCCCAGGCCCCTCACGCTCCTGGCCCCAGCCACTGTCCTGTCTCAGTGATATTCCTCTTACACCTGGAGCCCAGAGGCCTTCGGGCCAGGACAGTAATAGAAACTGTGACTTTTCTAAAGTGGGCCAGACCTCTGGGGAGTGACTGCTGTCACTAACCTCAGACTAGGCCTGTGGCTCTGTGGCCAGCCAGAGGGGCTGCAGCTCCAACCACCCACACCTTTCACTGACACTGTGACTGATTCCTGTGCCCAAAAGACTTTTTAATCAGTCTGTATGTCTAATTATTGGCTCCTGCCTGGCTCCTGCCCTGCTGGGAGTTAACTAGTGTTTATTGATCGAGCACTCACCAAGTGCCAAGTGCTACATGTAGTGCATGCGTGATGGCATTTCATCCCCTAGAGCCTCCTGACTGAGGTGTGAGAAGCCACAGATGCAGAGTCGGAGCTGGACAGGCCGGGAAGTGACGTTCAGGACTTTCCCCTAGGAGAGTTCTCAGATTGCCCAGACCCAAAGTGCTGTGCCCCCAAGTTGTTTCAGTCCATGTTGGAGTTGTTACGATCCCCATTTTACTAATGAGGAAACTGTGTCACGGTCCTGACACAGTCATGATGTTTGGATTCCAGCCTAGGTCTTCATGGTTCCAAACTGGGCCCTTTCTCAGTCCCCACTGTCACCCTCCTGGCAGGAAGGTGCACCCACCTGTCACTCACACAGGCCCCAGACCCCCACATGTGAAGCACCTCAGCCTCCTCTCATGCACACGCAGCGCACACCAAGACCCTCTGGACCTCCCCCACCCTCCTCAGACCGTGGACACTCACCTGCCCGCACATGTGCCTGTGTGTGATCACACGCTCTGCGCCTCAGAAACTCACTTCACTGCCCCAGACACATGCCCTCGGCCCCCAATCGTCCAAGCAAACAGCTTCAGGAGTGAGAAGCAAATGGCCGCCATGTTGTGCCTCATTTCCCTCTGGCTTTCCCCTCCCAATCCTTTTCTCCTTCCCTCCCTCCTTCCTTACTGCACAAGTGTCCTCCCTGTGCCTCTGCTGGGCTCAGCTCGTGCCAGCGAGGGGAGGAGGCAGGTCCACGCGCGTAACCAGGGGAAGTGAGGCTGAGGATTAGGGTGGGAGAACCCCAGAGCCCCTCGTACAGAGATCCCCTCCCTCCAAGAGGCCCAGGGATGGCTCCCCTCATATGTTTAGCAAATAGTTAATTAGGGGGCCATCAGCTGGGAACAAATCAGACCTGATTTCCGTCCTCATGGATTTTCCAGCCTGGGGAGGAAGACAGATGGTAAACAGCTAGAGAGGTGACTGCACACGCAGGCGCCATGAAGCTAACTGTAGAGCTAGAGGGGGGCTGTCTGAGGCGAGGGCGTGGCCAGGAAAGATCTCTCCTGGGAGAGGCCAGTGAAGTCAGAGAGTGGAAGTTGAGAAGGAACCAAGAACAAGGGAAAAGCATTGCAGATGGTGGAAGAACATAAGCAAAGGCCCCGAGTACAAAAGAACTTTGTGTTGTAAAACTGAAAGGCTGGAGTGACCGCCAGACAGCGGGTGAGGGGTTTGTGGCAGGAGTGAGGTTAGCAGGAGCCGCTCCCACAGGCCTGACGGGGAGGTGGTTCTTGATCCTGTAGGGTGCTCGGCACAGAGAGCTTGTGGTTTGGAATGATGGCGCTGCGTGGAGAGGGGCCTGTGGGGACACAGTAGTGTATTCATTAGGGAGTGGATGTGTAGTCCAGTGGACACGAAGCAGGGGAGGGATACACCGAGGCAGGACTATTTGAAAGTACTGGCCGTGAAGCTAGCTGATTCCTGAGTCTCTGGCCTCAGAAACCTGAGGTGTGGGTGGTTGGAGCTGCACCCCTTGATTCTTATAGTTGGGTGGGTGTGTCCTTCCCAGTAATGAGGAAGACATCGAGAAAAAAATAGGGCATGGGTAAAATCAAGAGGCCGAAGGAGGGCACTCCGCAGGTTAGCACAAGCAGGAAGGAGGACGTCCCAGCAAGGGGTACCTGTATGTAAGGAGTCAGAGATGGCATGTCCGGGCCTGAGGAAGTCCCAGGAGTATGTCACCCACACTGCTCCTCATCTTCCCTGCAGGTACGAGGCCCGATTCCAGCAGAAGCTCCTGGAATACACTGACTCTAACAACATCGCCTCCCTCTTCCTCACAGCAGCCAACAGATGGCTGGAAGTCCGCATGGCAAGTGCCACCCGCCCCCCAGGTCCCTGGACATAGGGTTCCCAGAGGCGTGTGGTCCTGGAGCAAGGGTCTGACCACGGGACAGGAGAGAGGATGGACGTGGAGCCTTCCCACTGTCCTCTCCCCACCCCCACCCCTCACATATCTAACCTTCTCCGAGGCACCCCTAGGGCCGTGTGTCTGAGGAGCGTGCTGGGAGCAAAAACAGTTTATTTTTTTTAAGTTTATAATTTATTTACAATCCATTTAGGATAAAAGCCCACTTTGAGTAGCTGTACCTTTTAATTCATTTCTTCTGATAAGAAATATAAAAGACCAGACTCAGCCTAAGACAAGCATTTAAATAAAAATCCTTTGAGTCCAAAAGCAAACTGTAAATGGTTCATTCTACCAGAAGAATTAATTCTTGTACAAAATATAAAGAATTTTACACTACAAACAAAGACTTGCATATGATTTAAACTAAAATTCTATCTGATTTTCTTCCAGTTCTTCAGCACAAAGATACAGTGCTAGGTTTTTTAAAAATTGAGTTTATTGGTACATTTTAGGTATACATTATGATCACATTCATCACTGAGAATCTGTAACCATATGATGGGTCTTGATTCTTATTTTTCCCATCCCCCTCTCCTTCAGCCCTTCCATTCCCATATACATAAACTTTGTTTCCATTTTTTCCTTTTTACTTTCAAATTTTTTCTTTCCACTCTTTGTTCTCCCCTGCCACCTGCCACGGTTCCCCTTCCCCTTGGAAGAATTTCTTCCAATTTCACAATACCCACCATACACTCTGGACTTCATCTACGCCTTTAGTTTTTCACACTAGTACACGATATGGTATTTGCACATGTATATCCTATTTATTTCACTTATGTGTATGACCTCAAGGTGCATCCATTTAGCTATAAATGCTTCTCAGTTATCATTCTTCAAGGCTGAGTAATACTCCATTTTATTCAAAACTCACATTCTCATTTGTAAGTCAGAAAGCTAGGTTATTAGCAAGAACAGTTTACTGTGTGTGGTTCAGGTGTTGAGTGTGCAAGCTGGGGGCACATTAGCTCCTGTATTTGATGACATGGGGTGCGGAGCTAGGGCACAGCTGGCCACGCTGCTCTTGGGCCTGGACAGGATGAGCAAGATGGACACCTGCAGCCCTGAGCCCAGGCCAGCTGCTGCCCCCCCCCCCCCCCCCCGCGCACAGGAGTACGTGGGAGCCTGCGTGGTGCTCATTGCGGCGGCCACGTCCATCTCCAACTCACTGCACCGGGAGCTCTCGGCCGGCCTGGTGGGCCTGGGCCTCACCTATGCCCTCATGGTGAGTGCGGCTGCATGGGGCAGGGTGGGGCCAGACACTCGAGGCCCCAACCCGGGCTTACCTTGTGGGAAAGTAGGCTGATGGGAGGACCCAGCTCGGCCCGCACATTTGGGCCACGTACATCAGTGTGACCCTCCCCAGGCTTTTAAGCAAGGTTACTCCTGCCAATGGTGCCAAAGACGTCTGGGAGCCACTAGGTCCCAAAGAGAGCCTCCCTGGTGGCTCAGGACAGAACTCAGTGCTCACTGAGTGTCCAACCAACCGCCACCGGTCCTGCAGGTCTCTAACTACCTCAACTGGATGGTGAGGAACCTGGCGGACATGGAGATCCAGCTGGGTGCCGTGAAGCGCATCCACGGGCTTCTGAAGACTGAGGCGGAGAGCTACGAGGGGCTGCTGGGTGAGGGGCGCGGGTGGGGTGCCCCGGGTGGGGGACCCTGAACATGAGCTGTGACCACACTGGTGACTGACCCCAGCCCGGCCCCCAGCCCCATCGCTGATCCCTAAGAACTGGCCGGACCAAGGGAAGATCCAGATCCAGAACCTGAGCGTGCGCTACGACAGCTCCCTGAAGCCGGTGCTCAAGCACGTCAACGCCCTCATCTCGCCGGGGCAGAAGGTCAGACCCAGGGTGGGGCTGGCTAGGTTGGCTCGCAGGAAGCATTGCTGTGGCCTCGGTGCACCCTGGGCTCCTGGCACAGACGAGACTGACTCCCCCACCTGGGTTCTCCCTCGGGCCACCAGAGATGGACAACCTGGACTCCCTGGCTGAGGGCTTCGTCAGGGTCCCTCCCTCCAGAGCATCAGGGACACTTCCTGGGACACTGTCCCCAAGCCTCAGAGCCCCTGACCCAGCTCTCTCTCTCTGCATTTCCTGACCTTTGTCTCTGTCTCTCTCACTGTGACCTTTGGGTGCACCTGTGTCCCTTTATCTGTCTCTTCTTATCTGGCCCCGCCTCGGTGCCCTTCTGTATCGCTAGCCCTATCTCTGTATTGGTCCTTGATTGTAAATTTGGTCGGGACCCAATGCCAGGAAGTAGCAGGATCCAAGATGGCTCCCGTTTCAGGCAAGGCCACCTACACATCCCTGCAATACAGCCAGGCACCCCCATGTCCTCCCACCACCCCAATACATATGGGTGGCACTAGGGCCCCACCTGCCCTGGAGCCCATGCTAGCCACACCTGGACTCACACTGAGGCCCAGGATATTGCTATCTACACTCTGTACTTTTTAAAAATTCATTTTTTAATAGTACATGTTTGTTTTCACCAGGAGGAGTTGGTAAATACACATGACACATCCTAATTCTTTTCTTTATTCCCTTTCCCTCCTCCATCTCATTTTCCTTCCCTTTTACAAAAATTCTGTATGCCCGTATCCTATTATCTACCTTTTATTTGCTCTTTATTCTCGGGGTTTCTCAGGTAAGGAAAACCACATGCTATGTCAGCTTGTGTGTCTGATTTAGTCCACTGCTCTTGGCTCCACATGAGCCCCTCTGGCCTGGAACAGGAAACGAGCCCAGACCTGTGGCCCAGAGTGGGCAAAGAGCAGCCAGGCGAGATAAGCAGCTATGCCCTGACACACCCCGAGAGCTGGTCCAGTGCCACTCGCAGCAGCCCCAGAGTCACATCAGGGCATCCGCTCCCAATTCCAGATCGGGATCTGCGGCCGCACAGGCAGCGGGAAGTCCTCTTTCTCCCTGGCCTTTTTCCGCATGGTGGACATGTTCGAGGGTGAGTGATATGCGGGTCCCCCATACATGTACCTGCAGCTTCTGATGAGACCTCAGCCCTGGGCTGTCGTCTGTTGTCATAGGAGTCCAGCCATCGCTGGCTTCCTCTGCACCCTCACTGGGACCCATGGCCCAGACAGCAAACACCGCTGCAGCCCAACACCCCCAACAGTGCACCTCTTGCGCTGTCCTCCTCACACAGGCCGCATCGTCATCGATGGCATTGACATCGCCAGACTGCCCCTGCACACCCTGCGCTCGCGCCTGTCCATCATCCTACAGGACCCCGTCCTCTTCAGTGGCACCATCCGGTGAGCCCCACCCCCACCCAGGGCACCCAGCTCCGGAGAGGAAATAGGGAGATTAGTCTATAGAAAAGCGTCATCTTCTGCCCTTCTTCCCCTAACGCGCAGGCAGGCACTAGGCACCCCCCCAGCCTACTCTCAAACTCTGTCTTCCATCCGTAGTTACCACCCTGGTGCTCCCCACTTACCCAGCTCCTACCCGCTTCCCTTGACCAGCACAGCCTTTTGCAGGCCCGGGATGGAGCAGGACTCTGTTCCCTGCCAATGGCGCTTCTGTGTCCCCTCCAGGTTTAACCTGGACCCAGAGAAGAAGTGCTCGGACAGCACACTGTGGGAGGCCCTGGAGATTGCCCAGCTGAAGCTGGTGGTAAAGGCGTTGCCCGGAGGCCTCGGTAAATCTGCCAGCTGAGCAGGTGTGGCCGGGCCCCACAGGACCCCAGAAGGGCTGGGGGCTCAGGTCTGCTCCGAGTGTGGAGTCCCCCTTTAGTCCTGCCTTTCATCATGCCAGTGCCCTTCCAGGACAGAACAGTGGCTCGTGTCACACGGCAGGTCAGTTCAGGGTCTGCCCTCCTTCGAGGTACAAGGACAGTTGGGGTCACCGTGAAACGGAGATCAAAAGTCCCCCCTAGCACAGTGGTGTCCTCAGCTCTTCTTACCCTGTCCGCTTGCCCTTCAGGACAGAGAGGGGAGTCAGACACAGTTCCTCCAAGAGTCAGCAGTCATGGGTGTCATAGCTCCCACAGCAGTGACCGCCGGCCACACTTAGGCTTCAGTGGATCACCTCACCAGGCCCCCACTTGCGTGACATGGCACCTGTGCACATGCAGGCATTCGCCTCCTCCCAGGACTGCCCAGGGCCCGGCCAAGCGCAGCACCGAAGGAGGGGTGCTTTTCACTGCTGTCCCTGCAGACTACATCTGTGTCACCGTGGCATGTGTATCAACCCTGCACACGCTTGCACTCACTGACACACATCCACACTCCCAGCCCGGATACATGTCCTGACAGCCCCCCATGCCTCTCTGTGCTCCCTCCGGGCGAAGGATTAACTCCGCCCTGCGTCCTCATCCGGGCTCTTTTCAGACGCCATCATCACAGAGGGCGGGGAAAACTTCAGCCAGGGCCAGAGGCAGCTGTTCTGCCTGGCTCGGGCCTTTGTGAGGAAGACCAGCATTTTCATCATGGACGAGGCCACAGCCTCCATCGACATGGCCACGGTGGGTCCTGGGCAGCTCCACCGAGCGGGTTTAGTGGGTGTCAGGAAACAGTTTGCACAAAGTCATCCGGAGGTTGCTTTTAGCACCGGGGTGGGGGGACCATGACGCCATCCAGCCTTAGGAAATGGTCACACACACACGCTGAACACTGTCGTCCACTGTGCTCCTCATAGTTCCTGAGGGACCAGGGGCCGAGAGAGGTGGGGGTGGGGCTAGGATTGGAGTCAGGTGGAGCTGGGCGCCATCCCGGGCCGTCCCCAGAGCCAGGCCAGACTCCGTCCCCTGGTGAGTGAGCCGACAGCTGCTGCCTCCACCTGACAGGAGAACATCCTCCAGAAGGTGGTGATGACGGCCTTCGCGGACCGCACTGTGGTCACCATCGCCGTAAGTGGATGCTCTTATCAGCAGTGGATGTGGGGATCCCCTGGAGCAGGCTGGCCTCTGGGGCTGTCATCAGGAAAGGCCCTGGGGAAGGAGTCTGGAGGGCTGGCCCAGGACAGGACTGTCAGACTATCCTTCTTTTCCTCCAGCTACCAAGGTCACCCCTGGCCCCAAGCCCATGAATTAGGCTGGGCTTGCTCCTCCATAGGAAGTAGGGGACAGGGCTTGGGGACAGTGGACTTTTGAGTCTGGAGGTAGGGCTGAGACCTGGTGGGGAAGAAGGGTGGTCTCAGGGGATGGAGGCCTTGGCTCACAGCCACCCCAGCAGTGACAGTCACCACGGAGGTGGGACACCAGCCTTCAGCTGCTCTGCCCCTCACTGCCCGCCCTGACCAGCCTTTCCTGTCCCCAGCATCGTGTGCACACCATCCTCAGCGCAGACTTGGTGATGGTCCTGAAGCGGGGCGCCATTCTGGAATTCGACAAGCCAGAGAACCTGCTCAGCCGGAAGGACAGCATCTTCGCCTCCTTTGTCCGCGCAGACAAGTGACCTGCCAGCGCCCAAGTGCCATCTCCTCCTATCCTCTCCCTGCTTCCATCTCTTCTGATTTTTCTAACTGTAAATCACTTGTAAATAAAGAGACTGATTATTTCCTACGGGAGGCCCAGCTTTGTTGTGGGGGCTGTGGTGGCCTGTGGGTGTGCGGAGCCAGCCTGTCTCCGAGGCTGGGAAGAGGCCGTTGAGCACGGGCAAAGCGTGTCTCCTGATCTGTGAATGAGGGCTGTTAGTCAGCCAGGGCTGTCACCTCAGAGCACCACAGGCTAGGCGGCTTGCATAACAGAACGAACTTCTCCCTGCTCTGGAGGCTGGTCAGCCAAGGTCAAGGTGTGGCCAAAGTGCTTTCTCTTGAGCCACTTTCTCAACAGTCCTGTGCCCTTTCCTCTGTGTCCTGATATTTGCTCACATTCTCATTCGCTCTACCCCCTCTCACTCTCTCCTTTCTCTCCCATAACTGCCCTCCTTCCTCCCCTCCCTTTTTCCCTCTCCTCCCCTCTCCTCATTGTGGACACCAGGTGTATTGGATCAGGGCCCCATGCCCCATCCTGAGAACCCCCTGAGCTCTAATTCCATCCTCACAAGAGCGCTGCTCTGAATCTAGGCATTCGACCTGTGGGTCTGGAGAGGACAGTTCCGTCCATGGCAAGGTGACAGCACTGCTGTGTGCATTCACCAGCTCAGGTCACAGATGCCCAACCAGCTCAGTCCTTTCCCTTCTCACTCTTAAAGTAAAACTGTGAGTCCTGGTGCCCAGTCAGCTCTATGTCTATCTTGAGGGACAGGAACCCAACTAAGTCACTGACATGGTTGTATGTGATAGGAAAGCCCAGGAGGCACACATTTCAATCACTGATGACACTGATATTTGCCATCCGGAATGTGCTTCCATTTTCCTCTGCCTCCTCCACAACAGACCCCACCCAGCTGCCCCAGTACATGTCCTGCTCCAGGACAACCAAAGGGAAATGTGCTGTTTCCCAGTGGTTCCAGCAAAAGTACCAGAAGTGAATATTGACCAACTTCTTCACATCCCTGTCCCCACCCAGTCACAGTTCCCAGTGGGCTGTAGTACACTGACTGACTAGCCTAAATCCCATCTCTGCCCCCACACCAGGGCGTTCGGAAGTGGGAGATGTCATTCCTTTAAAATGCCAGGCGGTGGCAGGGAGAGCTGGGCACAGACTCAGGGCAGTCGAAACAATAGCTTGCCCTGACTCTATCTGAAGCAGGAAGCAGGAGTGTCCCCTCCTGGATAGTGACAGGTGCTCATTTGCGTCTCCTTCTCCTTGACCTGCTGCCTGCAGCACCGGCTTAGCAGGCCCTGAGCTGCAGACCTGGGAGACAGGCCTGTATCCTTCCTGGCTGAAAGAGGGTCCAAGCTGCTCAACATAGGGAAGACCCAGCAGTTGTGGAGGAGGCCCTTCTGCCTATGTCAGGAGCCACAGAGCTCAGGGAGGGGCACTCTGAGGCTGGGTAGGCTGCCTGGGAAAGGCAGGATTTGAGTTTGGCACAGGATGGGTAAAAACTGGAGAGGCAGAGGGTTCGAGGAGGGGCAGCAGGAGCTAAGGGGCAATCAGTGATGGAAGCAAGTCAGGTGTGTCAGCTGGTCAGGGAGGCAGGGGGACAGGGGGTGAGGGCAGCAGGAAGGACAAGTGATCTGAGGGCCTTGAATGCCAGGACAAGAAACAGGGGTGAGCTTATTGGCAAAAAAGCAGATAAAGGAAGGCACCTGGCATGGCAGTGCCAGGGACGTATGAGCCAAGCAGATGGAGCCAAGTGGGAGGCTGAGCACCTTGGGCAGGAATGGTGGAGCCGGAAGAGCTGAACCTCAGGGCCATACTGACAGGTCGGTCTGAGTCCGTCTATGCAGATGCCTCTGGGGCCAGCAGCTCCCAGGATGGTCCAGGGGTAGAGCCAGGAGTCGTAGGAGGATCCCTCCCACCCAAGCCCACCGTGCCCGCCTCTGTTCCCCTTAGTGTCCAGCTCATCCCTTCGTACCACACCTTTCCTGTAACTCCCAGGTTCCTCAGGAAGTTTCTGTTTTCTTTCTTTTTTAATGTTTTGTTTTTTTCTTTTTTAGTACTGGGGATTGAACTCAGGACCTTTCACTTGCCAGGCAGGCGCAGTACCACTGAGCTAAATCCCTGCCCGAGGATTCCCTTACTGATAGCTAAAAAGCTGTACAGTTCCAGCAACACACTGGGTAAACCTAGGCTGATGCCTGCCATAGACGCATTACCCTTGCCCAGCCCGAGTCTGGGTCCTTAGAATCTAAACTGAGTTTAAAACAGCCACTAGACTCAACACCTCCATTACCCTAAATCAGAAGAATTCAGGTTACAACTGTGAGGGGTGTGAAGCAAACACCGAAGGCTCAACTTGGCTTTATAAAGCAGGGTGGGCTGGACCCCCAGGACTAAGAAGGTGCAGCGCCCAGGCTCTCAGCCAACAGCCCGCAAGCCCAGGGTGTCACTGTGCTGCTGCACCTGCTGACATAGCTTTTTGTCGTTTTGTTTTAATGGGGACAGATTTCTTTATCAGATCCTCAGAGGATTCGAGACTAAACGCATCTCTCAAAGGGAAGAAGGGGTCATCTGGGAAGTCATAGGGCCACCTCTCCGTGTCACCTGTCCCTGGGAACGACGGATGGGAACAACAGGGGAGGGGAACCAGGTGACAGCAGCTGCTGTCCTAGACTGGGAGGACGGCTCACGGCTCCCTTCTTCCCCTTCACTTGCACAGATTGTGGGCCGGAGGACTGTGGTCCTGCAACTAGACAAACCCTGGAGGCCGGATTGAGTCCCGGGGAGAGAGGGGGGGAGTGGGCGGGAAATGGGCGGGGCCTTGCCGCTGCCTGCCCCTCTCTCTCTCGCGAACAGGTCGGGCTCCCCCTGGCGGCGCCAAGTCCCCGCTCTGCTCCAAGGGCGCCCCCAACCCTTGATCTTCTGCCCCCAGTCTCGCATAGGTCTCCTCTGTCCGCCGACCGACAGACTGACCGACCGCCGGGAAACTGCCGGTCTCAAGCTCCGGACGGCGGGAGGGGGCTGGGAGGCGATGGCTGCAGCTTGAGGAGCAGGAGCAGGTGCCGCGGCGACGAGCGGGCGGGGCAAGGACGGGGCGCGGCGGGGGCGCGGGCGGAGGGGGCGCGGGCGGAGGCGGCGGCGGCGGAGCGCGGGAGGCCACGGCGGGAGCGAGCCCCGCCGGGTCGCGCGGGGGGCGAGGGGCCCCAGAGTTGGGCTGGGTGGAGTGGCGACTCGGAGGGCGCAGGATCCCAAGGAGACAGAGAGGACGAGCGCGGGGAGGCATCCGGAGAGCGGCGGGGAGCGCCAGGGGAGGGGAGGGGCGGAAATAGGGGCAAACCCGGAGGGGAGTCCCGAGGGAGGCCGGGACCCAAGGCTGGAGCCCGGCGGGGATCTGGGGCCAGGAATGGGCGAGGCGGAAAGCCCTGGGGGTGTGCGGGCTGGTTAGTTGGTGCGATCCGGAGGTGTTAAGTTGAGCCGTGTAAGGCTGGGCAGGAAGGAGGGTCTCCGAGGGAGGCCTGGGGGGGTGGGGGCAGCTGGGGGGCGCTGCCATCCAGGGCCAGGTGGAGAGTGAGCAGGTAGGGGGCACGGGAGGCGATGGGCACGTGGGCCGCAGTGTGCGGCTGGTGAGAAGTGAAGCAGGGTCGGTCCCGTGGACGTGGGGGAAGCCTGGTGGGGGCAGCTGAGGCGTGAGAAGAGCGCCGGCTGAGGGTGGCCCCCAGGTGAGCGTTAGAGGGGCGGGAACCCCACAGCGAGATCCTAGGCCAGGTCAGGGCAGTGCCCCCATGAGGGAGGCCCCTCCCTGGGGCCCCAGAAGCCATGCTGTCACGCAAGGGCATCATCCCTGAGGAGTACGTGCTCACTCGCCTGGCAGAGGACCCCGCGGAGCCCCGGTACCGCGCCCGAGAGCGGAGGGCCCGCTTTGTGTCCAAGAAAGGCAACTGCAACGTGGCTCACAAGAACATCCGGGAGCAGGGCCGCTTCCTGCAGGACGTGTTCACCACGCTGGTGGACCTCAAGTGGCCGCACACGCTGCTCATCTTCACCATGTCCTTCCTGTGCAGCTGGCTGCTCTTCGCCATGGTCTGGTGGCTCATTGCCTTTGCCCACGGTGACTTGGCCCCTGGCGAGGGCACCACAGTGCCCTGCGTTACCAGCATCCACTCCTTTTCATCCGCCTTCCTTTTCTCCATCGAGGTCCAGGTGACCATTGGTTTTGGTGGGCGCATGGTGACCGAGGAGTGCCCGCTGGCCATCCTGATCCTCATCGTGCAGAACATTGTTGGGCTCATGATCAACGCCATCATGCTGGGCTGCATCTTCATGAAGACAGCCCAGGCGCACCGGCGGGCGGAGACGCTCATCTTCAGCAAGCACGCGGTCATCGCTCTGCGCCACGGCCGCCTGTGCTTCATGCTGCGTGTGGGTGACCTCCGGAAAAGCATGATCATCAGTGCCACCATCCACATGCAGGTAGTACGCAAGACCACGAGCCCCGAGGGCGAGGTGGTGCCCCTCCACCAGGTGGACATCCCCATGGAGAACGGCGTGGGCGGCAACAGCATCTTCTTGGTGGCTCCGCTCATCATCTACCACGTCATCGATGCCAACAGCCCACTTTACGACCTGGGACCCAGCGACCTGCACCACCACCAGGACCTCGAGATCATCGTCATCCTGGAGGGTGTGGTAGAAACCACGGGCATCACCACCCAGGCCCGCACCTCCTACCTGGCTGACGAGATCCTATGGGGCCATCGCTTTGTCCCCATTGTGGCGGAGGAGGATGGCCGCTACTCTGTGGACTATTCCAAGTTTGGCAACACCATCAAAGTGCCCACACCTCTCTGCACAGCCCACCAGCTCGATGAGGACCACAGCCTACTCGATGCCCTGACTCTCGCCTCAGCCCGTGGGCCTCTGCGCAAGCGCAGTGTGGCGGTGGCCAAGGCCAAGCCCAAGTTTAGCATCTCTCCAGATTCCCTGTCCTGAGTCATGGTCGTGGGACTCCACCGTGCATGTGTACACTCAGGCAGTGTGTCATGGTATGTAGAGTGAGCGAGATGTGGGGGCCCTGGCCAAGCAAGAGCCTGGTGTGAGGATGGAGCCCCCTCAGTTCAGCCTCCCCCTGTGAGACCAGGGTATTACAAGTCACTTGTCACTACGCTATTTCTGGCCTCAGCAGGAGTCTATACTAGGTTATTTTTGTCCCTGTCCTCCCGGCCCCATCTCAGGACTGGCTTACTCCTCTGTCTTTCTGCCCAAGGCTGGAGAGGCTGTGGCAATTGCTGGACCCTAAAGCTGGTTCTCAGGCCGGTCCTACCTGCCATGATTGGCCTGCCTCAGATAGAGACTGGCTGGGGAGAAACAACGCCCGGGCTGGGGATCTGCTGCTCTATTTCTGTGCCCTTGAAAAACAGCCAAGACCAGACTCGGCCCTCTCTGGGTTCTGAAGACGCGCTGGGCTGAGGGGTGGGCCTAACCAGTCAGGGAGGGTGGGACAGAGGCTCCCAGCTCTGTGCATAGTCAGGCAGAGGCTGGCAGGGCTCCCCCCTGTGGGCAGGCTCAGGCCAGAGAAGTGGACACAAAGGGACAGGAGCAGGGGTACGGGGGGGGTGCATGACATGAGGAGGCTTTGCTGTTGCTGCCAAGGCTTTGAGAGCAGGAGAGGAAGCTGACTCTCCACCTTCATCCCTAACACCAGGCTTCCTCACAGAGGGCACTCTGGGCAGGGCTGCTGGTCCCAGTGTCTCCCACCCTGGGAGGCTGACATGGACTGGAAGACCCTGACAGGCTGAGTAGAGCCAGACTAAGGTGAGGGGTCACACGTCAACCACCTACAATGGCCTCAGAGTATACGTCACTCCTGGCTTGTCAGTGTTAGCTGACTTCGTGATGTGCAGCGGAGGCTGGGGTGGAGCTGGGGAGACGCCCTTTGGTAGCAGGAAAAACAGGTGTTGGAAAGTCGAGGATGCTGGGGTGGATGGGCCCCTCAAGATGCGGAGGCCCCTGGGATTGACCCGAGCCTGGACTCTCAGAGCTGAGCTGTGCCCTTGCCCAGAATTCTGCCCTCCACCTTGTCAATAAAGCCTGCCCCTCCACAACCTCAACTCTGGGCTGTTCTTCCGGGGAGGCCTTGGCAGCTGGTGGAGAGGGAGGGCAGAGGCTAGCACCCACCACCCGACATTCAAGATGTGCCATGGTCCTAGCAGGGAAGTCAGGAAAAAGACATCTTCCTCTTAGGGCCAACTTGGGAGGCTGAAGTACCCAGGGAGTGGGACGGCGGCGATACCCCACACCATAGGGTCTTGAGTGGAAGGTGAGCTCTCCAGCCACCTGCCCAGATTCCAACCCCAGCTCTAGCTGGAGGACTCTGCTCAAACCCAATCTGTGTCTCCGTTGCCTCCTCATGCTAACAGCGCCCACCTCAGATCAAGGTGAGAGTGAGGACCACATGGGAAATGTGAAGTGCCTGGCCTAAAAGTGCCCATAAAACTGAGCCACCTGACTGCTGTGGACTCGGGCACATGCTGAGAACACTGACCAGCAAGCATACGGGGAGAGTCCCTTCGTACTTCCCTTCACCTCACCTCATCTAACTTTCTGCACCAGGGCCCTCCCCGCTCAGACCTCCATCACAGGGGCTGTGCCAGTGCCTGTCACCTGGGGACCTGTCTCTGCCATGCAGCCAGCAAAGTGGTGTCAGAAGGGCTGTGAGCTCTCCTCCCACATGGACCCTTGCGCAGTCCCCATCGGCTCCTGGTCCAAGGCGCACCTCGTAGACAGCCACTCCTGGCTCTGACTGCCTTCCTCACCTGCAAGTCCGTTCTCTGCCCAGCACTGTGTGCACTACCCTCGGGCTGGCTGCCTCACCGCGCTCTCTCTGCACATAATACTGAGCTTCCCGCCTCAGAGCCTTTGCTTGTGTTATTTCCTTTGCCTGCACAGTCCAGCCCTCGTACCTGTTGACATTTCTACAAGCCTAGGCTGACTCATGCCTCCAGGAAGCCCTCCCTGATGTCTTTGGGGAAAGATGGCCCCTTCCCTCCCCTGTGCTATTGCTGTTCTCTATTGAAAAGTCTGTCTTTCTGTGCTGAAGTCTGTAGGGAACAGGGGAAGGGAACATAACTGGAACTTTTTCAGTTAAGTTCTAGGCTCCTGTGAGTCTGACAGCACTCAGAATCAAAAGAATAAATAGACAGAAATGAGACTTAGAGAAGAAGCTGATCTTGGGCCTGATCCATGCTACTCTGGTCAGCAATGACCAGAGATCCAAGTTTGCTATGCCTTTTATACAGTACCTCCGGAGCCAGCAGTGTTACAGGTCACCCAGAGGGCAGCATGTTCGGCACATCAGAACAGTAAGGCATTACATAGAGGAAGGTCCCAGTGTAGTTCTGCCTGGAGCATTATAGCACCTGGGACCATTGGGGTCTTCGTTGTTCCCAGAGGTGAAGAAAAAGAGTCAAGTCATCAGGACGGCATATGTCATAGCTGGTCTTCAGGCAGGAATGTTCAGCCCAGTCCTAGTCCCAATTGTTCAATGAATTTTCCCAAATAGGATTGCTCCCAACACAAGTCCATGGCTCCTGGAGGTTTCAGACCATGTCTGACCAAGCACTGCACCTGGGGCTGAAGAGGTGCAGAGAGGATGAGTGAGGAAGAATGCCAGAGGTGGACCGTGTCGAAGACCACAAGCCAAGATGTCCGAGGCAGCCATGGCAGTGAAGCCTGCAGGGGCTTTGAGCATCAGTGAGGCTGTCTCAGGCTGCTCCAGAGGCAAAGCCAGGGGTCAGGCAAAGGGGTCAGGAAGCTGCTCCTGCTGCTTGCTGCTCTGAGCACTGAGCTGCCCTCTGTCTGCCTACAGGCCCAGCACTGACATCTCTTCTTGTACAGCTGACCCACTTCTGGTGTAGAGGGAGAACAGTTGGAGTTAGTCTGGCCAGGGTTCTGGGAACCTGTCTTGTTGGACTAAGCTTAGCTCTTCCCAAAGCCACATGGAGGAGCCAGAGTTGCTAATAAAGGGAACTTCAGAGTCAGCACTTTTGGAGTCCTATGCAGAATATGCTTCCTCCCACCCCGGGGACTTTCCATGGCCCAAGACAGGCTGAAGGCTGCAGAACTAAGGGCTCAGAGCCACCTGCTGGTCATAGCTGAGAACTACATGATTCCAGAAAATCAGAGCTGCAGGACCTGAGATTTCCACCCCTTCCACTCCCAACTTTTAGGTTCAGCTCAAGAAGGCCCTGGAAACTTCTGTGGTTGAAAGGCCGAATGGACCACAGCCTGCTTGTGCCCAAGATCAAGAGAAAAAGTGTAACTCAGGAAGCCCCAGGACACCGCAGGCCACACTGGCACTTTCTCCGATCTCGCTGCATGAGGAACTCTCTGTCTTCCCCCTCCAGACAAGGACCAGGGCCTTTCCCTTCCAACGAGGGACACTCCAGTCTGAAGGGACTCAGCCACCACATCCTAGACATTAAACAGTGTGAAATGTCCTGCGCCCGTCCCATGGGAGGAAGCCAGGCTACTTCTTTCTGTTGGCAAACTGCTAGCTTGGGAAAATTTGCCCTGGAAACCTACATGGACCAGATGCCTCTGGCCTGGCATCTACAGTCCCCCTCAGCCCCTCCAGAACCCTCATGTCCCCGCTGGCTC